>JAJPUD010002088.1:119669-141300 GCA_023553655.1 Myrmecobius fasciatus
AAGGAAGGAAGGAAGGAAGGAAGGAAGGAAGGAAGGAAGGAAGGAATCTGTGCCCTAGAACTCTGGGGTGGATACAATGAACCAAAGAGCACAGGAAAAAACTTGATATTCTTCTCCTTAGGGTCAGGCTGCTCCTAAAATACATGTGGATCTGCTTGAACCCAGAGCTGGAAGCCCTTTGGGGGGTGTGGGTGATATCCACAAGGCATGTTTGCTTATTAATTTTACTAAGTAATTTAATATAGACATTCAAAATCTATAGTTTAGGAACTGCCAGCCTGGATTCTATACCAGCTATAACCTCCTCAATTCTTTGTACAGAATAGGACTAATCACTTCACATGTTGATTAAGCGCAACCATTAATCCATTTCTTGAGACAGGAGTTTCCTACTGTGGCTGTAATAATTGTACTCCCCTGCCTCTTACCCTTCCAACAGATTGGGTTAATGGCTTGAGACTGGGGTAGGGTTTTCAGAAAGGAGGAGAATTATTGAGAACTAAAAGTCAAGAAATTAGGAGTATGAGACTAAGCAGCTTATGTTTCAAAGGGTAGTTAATGCTTTGGGCTGCTCAAATCAAAGCACTGAAGAGCAGGAACAGGGCTGGGTCTAGGGCAGGGCTTCTTGAACTTTTTCCACTCACTACCCCTTTTCACCCAAGAAATTTTTACTTTGGGGCAGGTAGGTAACACAGTGGATAGAGCACCAGTCCTGACATCAGGAGGATCTGAGTTCAAATGTGACCTCAGACACTTAACATTGCCTAGATGTATGACCCTGGGCAAGTCACTTAACCCCAATTGCCTCAGGGGAAAACAAAGAAAAAAGAAAGATATTTTTACTTGACTCCCAAATATATAAAATAAGTAAACAAACCAAACATTTACTGATAATCAATCATAATTTTGTGACCCACATTCAGTTAGGAGACCTCAAATGGGATTGTGACCAGTTTAAGAAGCTGAGCTCTAGCGTCTAATAGAACATTTGAAAAACCATTTTCTCCCTGGGAGGGACAAGAGAAGAGAGGTGCCTTGGATTCTAATGCTGCCCCAGGACTAAGCATGCACCTGCTCCACAATCTAAGTATGAGTGGCAACTTCTTAGCTCCTGTGTGCCAACCTATGTCCAACCACCTCACCCCAGCTGTAGCTCCACTGGAATAGCTGTTTGGAACTCAATTAAATCCAGTAATTGTGAGGCCTTTGTCCAATTCAGATAAGATGTTAGAATCTGAGAATTGGAAGGGACTTATAAGAAATTTCCTTTTTTTTGTTATTGCGAACTTGACAGACATGGGAAATTGTGAACATTTCTTTATAAAAAGAAAAAAAAAAAAAAACGCCCCACCTTGCATGGCCAGCTCCTGCCTCCTGCTAGCAATGCTCGGGGATAGGGCCTCCTGGTCCTCACAAGAGTTAATGTTACTTAACTCTTACTACAAGGTAGGACATCAAAGAACCTGGACAAGCTAATCACCTCCCTCCCTCAATAGATTTCCCTCTGGTCACTAATAATCTGCCCAATCTTATTCCCCATTGGTTAGCATACTCCAATCCAATCATTCTTTCACCAACTCAGTGGATATGTATATGAGTGTGTATATAGACATGTATGTGTGCATATACACGTCTATGCATAAATATGTGCATACATTTGAATGAGCACCACACACATGCATCATGCATTTATACATGTATGTAGATATTCAGATACATGTGGGCAAGTATAGACACATATGTGTTGATATGTGCACATGTATCCATGTCTACATCTATCTGTCTGTCTATTTGTCTGTGTGTCTATCTATTTATCTATCAATCCCATCCTTTATCCACCACTATTTACTATCTTTTTTCTATCTCAATGAATTCTACTACCTCTCACTGTCCTATTATGCTTTTGGAAGACTTGCTCCATAGTTAACAAACTCCTTAACTCTCCTTTTTTTTTTTTTTTGCTAAGGCAATTGAGGTTAAGTGACTTGCCCAGGGTCACACAGCTAGGAAATGTTAAGTGTCTGAGACCAGATTTGAACTCAGGTCCTCCTGCACCACCTAGCTGCCCCCAAAACTCCTGAACTCTTAAACCTTTTCTTTCCTCGTTGCTTCTGTCTTTTGGCACTCACAGAGATCTAATTCCTTCCTGATAACACAGCATCCCTGACTACAGAATCCCCATCTTCTAGGAGTTCACAGACAGCATGCAAATAACTGAACATTGCATATATACACATACATTTAGCATACAGAGACAATACACATGTATACATAATATATACACATATATATGTATATTCATGTACATATACAGATGTGTAAATTTTATGTGTAACTATTTGCTATGCATACACACACACACACACACACTGCCTAAGAGAGTGAGAGTATTATTATCCCCATTTCCCAGATAAAATAACTGAAGCTATTTGTTCATTGGCCTCTTAGCTTTAAGTATCTGATTCTTGATTGGAACGCAGGTCTCTTTATTGATATATCTTCTAATTCTTGCTTTTCCCTATTAAAAATAAATTCTAGATTTATTTTTTATTGTATTTACCTAAGGCTAAATAATAGGCATATTAATACTTTTTAGAATGAATTGGGTTAAATATTTATTAAGTGATATTATATACAAATTTATTTCTCCAACTCCTTTTCATTTTGCTTTAGTAAGTGTTGCACTTTTAAATATTTCTAGCAAATTCTTTCCAGTGTATTTATGGAATGGGAAGGAAGCTCTAATTGCCTATTTCCAAGCTCTGCTGGGACTTGCAAGTCTCTAAATTAGCAATTCAAATAAGGGAGAAATTTGGGACTGGTGCTGACTGAAAGAAAAGTAAAACCTATCTACTACTAAGACCTGTTTAGGGAGTCCTCTAATCATTCAGATCCCCCCTTATGGTATAAAAGATTGTTCAGGAAACTGAACAAAATTGCTTGCAGAAAGGGTTAAGGAAATTCTGCCCTAAGAGACAGACACTCAGCTAATCAGAAAGGCTCGAGCTTCCCAACTGAGCTCAAACCCCTCCATTAGATTGGAATAGGTTTCTAAAGCTTTTTTTTTTTTTTCTATTTATATAAGCGTTTCTTAAGGAGGGAGACAACAGGACACATTAGAAAAGACAAACTCCAGACAAACAACTTCCTGAAATTGACTTTGGTCCTGGACCAAATGTACATTACAGTAAGGAGGGGCTGGCCCAGATCCCCACACTGAGTCCTGGTGAAAGATCTGCCCGGCAACAGTCTGAAGACAGCACTTTGTATGCAAGCTTTCATTTTTAGCTCCCGTCTTATTTTTCCTCTGCCGCGGTCCTTGCTCCATCAGGGAGTGGAATGGATCCACCACTCTGCGAGTCTCGGCCGCGGAGCACAAATTCTCTGGCCAGCTCTACCAAGCTGGAACGGCTTCTAGCAGAGACCGGGCGAAGGGCTGTTGTGTATGACTGCAGAGAAGGGGATGTATGCAAGAAAGGCTGTGGAAATGGGATGTGTAGAGTGAGTGAGAAGGAAGATAGGGAGTGACCCGGAGGCTTTGGGCTTGGCTGACTGGAATACATCACTCCCTATGGAATCTGGACCAAGTCACTTAAGTTCCCAAAGCCCCTTCTTCTAATCTGTTCTAAGGAAGTCACACAGATAGCCTCGGAGGGCCTTTCCAGCCCAGGATCTAGAGGCCTCTGCAAAAAAAGGCTCGAGATGGACAGATTCATAGAGTTAGACTTGGAAAGGATCTTGGATGACTTCTGTCTAATGACCTCACTTCATAGATGAGGACACTGAGGTCCAGAAAGGTTAATTGATTTGCCCAAAGACACCCAGGTACAAAAGTGGCATTCCCATGAGTAGAACTTAGGCTCTCTTATTCCAAACCCAGTCTTCTTACTCTGTCCATATTTAAACAAGCTTGATTCAAAGTTTTGTGAATTCTGTTTTGTTTTCCCCATTATAATGTAAGCTCCTAGAAGGTTCTTGTCTTTCTTTTTATTCCCATTGTTTGATGCTAAGCCTGGCCCAGAGTAAGTGGGTTCACTCAATATGAATTCTGTGTGTTATTATAAATGTTTTATGGATGCTCCTTTTTAAAAAAATTTCTTCTATTTTAGTAGTTATAGATTGTATTTCTTCTTTCATTTTTATAATAAGCTCAATTTCCCTATACAGGAGGCCAGGTAGCATAGTATTGAGAATAATGATAGCCACTATTTTTATAGTTCTTTAAGATTTGCAAAGCTTATATAAATATATTAATAATAAATAGTAAAAAAACTTTATAAATATTGTTTTATTTAATCCTCACAACAACAATGGGAGATAGATGCTATTATCGGCTCCATTTTCTAGATGGGTAAACTGAGGCTGACCACAGTTAAGAGACTTGTCTCAAGTCATATAGTATGACAGGGAAATGAGGCAGAATTTGAATTCAGGTCTTCCTGACTCCAAGCCTAGTGTTCTGTCTAGTAAGAATACCAGATTTGAAATCTGATGTTATAGGTTAGTTCCAGATTTGTTACTTCCTATGTGATCCACAGGCACATCTCTTTTTCTGTGCCTCAATTTTGTATTCTGTAATTAACAATAATAATGTTAATTAACTTGTATATACCTCTTTAAGGTTTGCCAAGTACTTTATATATGTTAACTCAGTGATAACTGATCTGCAGAATGA
The DNA here is from genome assembly GCA_023553655.1 of Myrmecobius fasciatus. Lineage (NCBI taxonomy): Eukaryota > Metazoa > Chordata > Mammalia > Dasyuromorphia > Myrmecobiidae > Myrmecobius > Myrmecobius fasciatus. Next base: position 124,345 of record JAJPUD010002088.1, read on the forward strand.
GTACAACAATTTTTGCTCTGTAGCTATTCCTCTCAAAATAAATGATGTACTTAATTAGAGGAATGTAGTACAGTTTACCTCTCAGACCTATGGAGATGGAATAAATTTATGTCCAAAGAAGACCTGGAACTCTTAATTGAACACCAGATAGATAATTTTGACTATATTAAGTTAAAAAGTTTTTGTACAAACAAAACCAATGCAGACAAGATTAGGAGGGAAGCAATACATTGGGAAATCATCTTTACATTTAAGGGTTCTGATAAAGGTCTCATCTCTAAAATATATAGAGAATTGTCTCATATATATAAGAATTCAAGCCATTCTCCAATTGATAAATGGTCAAAGATATGAACAGACAATTTTCAGATGATGAAATTAAAACTATTTGTAGTCATATGAAAAGGTGCTCCAAATCACTATTGATCAGAGAAATGCAATTAAGTCAACTCTGAGGTACCACTACAAATCTGTCAGATTGGCTAAAATGACAGGAAAAGATAATGATGAATGTTGGAGGGGATGTGGGAAGGCTGGGACACTGATACATTGTTGGTGGAACTGTGAACGGATCCAGCATTCTGGAGAGCAATTTGGAACTATGCTCAAAAAGTTATCAAACTGTACATACCCTTTGACCCAGCAACATTTCTATTGGGCTTATATCCCAAAGAAATCATAAAGGAAGGAAAGGGCCCCACATGTGCAAGAATGTTTGTGGCAGCCCTTTTTGTAGTGGCTAGAAACTGAAAACTGTATGGATGCCCATCAATTGGAGAATGGCTGAACAAATTATGGTTCATATACCATTCATATATGTTATGGAATATTATTGTTCTGTGAGAAATGACCAGCAGGATGATTTCAGAGAGGCCTGGAGAGACTTGCATGAACTGATGCTGAGTGAAATGAGCAGAACCAGGAGATCATTATACACAGCATCACCAATACTATATGATGATCAATTCTGATGGACATGGTTCTCTTCAACAATGAGATGTTTCAAACCAGTTCCAATTGTTCGATGAAGAAAGCCATATACACCCAGAGAGAGGGATGTGAAATGTGGAGCACAACATAACATTTTCATGCTCTTGATTGATGTTTACTTGCATTGTGTTTCCTTTATCTGATTTTTCTTTCTTGTAGATATGATTTTTCTTGCACAACAATGATAAGTGTGGGAAAAAATAAAGCAGAAGAGATGATATAAAAAAATTAAATGTACTTCATGAGAAAACATATTTTGTAAAACATCACATATTTTAACATAAGATATTAATGTATGTAAAGGGATGGTAATGTGCAGTGAGAATTAATGTCTGGAATCCTAACCCTGAGGCAATTAATGATTTTTCATTTCCAAAGAAATGTTGTAAGGCAGAATTTTAAAACTAAAAATTTCACCTCTTTCATTTTATACATAAGGAAATTGAGGTTCACAATCTCTTTGAGAAAGAATACTATTCTTACTAAGGCAGAAAAATGGAGTCATATACTGAGGAAACAGCAAGGGAATCAGAAAATTAAATTGTTCAGAACACTCTATTCATAGTATCTTCGACGGGAAGGCATCTTAGAGTTCATCTAGCACAACTTTTTCATTTTATAGAGAAGAGGAAAATGGAATCTAAATCAGTTGGCAAGTATTTGTTAGATACCTACTGTGTTCCAGGTGCTAAGATCCAAGCATAAACAGTGAAACAAACTACTCACAAAGACTTTGTGTTCTAATGAAGGAGACAAGTGCATGCAACTATAGATAATATAAATATAAAATCAATGAGTACAAATATATTGGACAGCTAGGTGTGCAGTGGAAAGAGCAAAGCTTGGAATCAGGAAGATGTGCATTCAAATTCACCCTCAGACACTTACTAGTTGTGTGACTTAATCCTTATTTGCCTCAGGGACACACTGGAGAAGAAAATGGCAAACCACTCCATTATCTTTGTTTTGAAAACTTCACAGAAAAGTCCATGAGATCATAAAAAAAATAAGACACAACTAAACAACAATAACTAATCAGCAAGGAGTAGGATGGCATAGGTTGGGAAGAAACGAGACAGGAAAGTTAATGTGATAGAGCTAATCAGTTGCTATGATATTAATCCAGAATATCTTCCATTTTATTTCATGACAGAGTTTCTAGAGATTTCATCAATCTTCTTTGGTTTGTTTGTCAACATCTCTCTTAAAATATAAATATTTATCTGTTCTGCTCCATCAGTTAGAATCCAAAAGTATAGCTTTAACTATACATCTCCTCTTAGAAATTGGTTGCCTATCTCTTATCCTTCTATCTCAGATGCCAACTGGAATTCAGATGGAAATTATTTACACCATTATCTAAACTTCTCAGAGGCATCAAGAGGGCCAAGGGTTAGAGAATTTTAGAACTACTGGAAGGGTTTCTAGTCCATTCTCTTTATTGTGTAAATGTGAGAACTGAAGGCTGCAGAGGTGATGTGGTTTGCCTAAAATCTCAAAGTTAGTCAAGGACAAAACTTGAGCAAGAAGTAGTAGTCCAGGCTCTTCACTCTAAATGATCTTGATCCATGCTTTCCCTTTTTTTTTTTTTTTACCCTGAAGTCCCTGGCTTCACTTAGCAGAGCAAACCGGCATTGCATCTGCGGCTGGGGGGAGTTAATACTTTTCTAGCTCTGTGTTTTGGAAGGAATCCAGTTACTATCATTGGCACCCCTATACAGTCTCATGTAATTTATAGCCTACCTGTCATTTTCTGTAGAGTTGATCCTTCTGCTTGATGTCTGCAGCTGAGAATGAATGGTGTGGCTTGCCATCTGTTTTAATTCCAACTAGGTCTCTTTACTGGGTCTGCTGGACTTTATCATTCTTATTCCCCTATTGCCCATTAACAGGTATCTAATTCCATCTTTGACTTGTTCGTATGCATGACCTCCATGAGATTTAGAACCTGGAAACTGTACTTGCAAGTCAATTAAAAAAATTTCCCTTAAAGAAAAGACCTTAACTTGCCTTTCTCTTGTTCCATGAACATTATTCATTAAAATAAGAAGGCTAGTAACTTTGTATCTGGCTGTGTCTTTGTCTCTCCAGCATTCTAAGTTCTATGAGAAAACGGATTGAGTCATATACTGTCTTGGTCTGCATAAAGGCAGCATCCTAAAGTGAGATGTCTTTTTTTTTTTTTTTTGCTTTAATGATACATTATTTTTCCAATTACAAGTAAAGATGATTTTCAACATTCATTTTTGTAAGATTTTGAGTTTAAATTTTTTCCCTTTTCTCCCTTACCTCTCACCTCCCCAAAACAGCAAGCAATCTGGTATAGGTTATACATGTACAATCAATTTTTAACATATTTCCATGTGAGTTATGTTGGGAAAGAAAAATCAGAGCAAAGGGAAAAACCACAAGAAAGAAAAATAAACAAAACAACAACACAACAGGCAAAAATAGTATGCTTCATTCTGCATTTAATCTCCATAGTTCTCTCTCTGGATGCAGATGGTGTTTTCCAACCAAAGTCTATTGAAATTGTCTTGGATCACTGCATTTCTGAGGAGAGCTAAGTCTATCATAGTTGATCATCACACCATCTTGCTGTTACTGTGTACAGTGTTTTCCTGGTTCTGCTCATTAGTAGTGATTTAGAGCATTTTTATGATTGTTGATAGTTTTGACTTATTCTTCTGAAATCTGCCTGTTCATATCTTGTAATAATTTATTAACTGGGTAACGATTCATATTTTTGTAAATTTGGCTCCATTTCTTATGTATTTGAAAAAAAAGCCTTTATTAGAGAAATTTGCTGCAACATTTCTCTCCCTTCCCTGTTTTCTGCTTTCCTTCTAATTTTAGTTGCATTGGTTTTGTTAATGCAAAACTTTTTTAATTTCATGCAATCAAAATTATCCATTTTACCTCCTATGATCATTTCTATCTTGCTTGGTCATAAACTCTTCCCTCAACTATAGATCTCCCATTCCTTTTCCCAAATTTTCCTCTTCCACTTTGATTTTTAAAATCATTTTTTCTTTGCGCTTTTAAAAATCTCTTCCTTAATATGTATACATATATTTGACTTGTCAAGTATTTTAACATAATTAACATGTAGTGGACTTCCTGCCATCTAGGGGAGGGGAGGGGACTGGGGGGAAAATTTGTAACAGAAAGCTTTGTAAAGATCAATGCTGAGGAACTACCTATACATATGTTATGCAAATAAAAAGCTTTAATAAAAAAAAAAATCTCTTCCTTCAGTTGTTCCAGGAATTCTTCTTAGATTTATGCCCAATCTGTATTTTTCTTTGAGGCTCTGCTTGTAGATTTTTTTCATATTGCCTTCTTTTGTTCATGACTTGAGCTTCCTTGTTATCATAGTAGTTTTTTTTTAAATGATGTTTACTTATTTATTGCTTATTATTTAGCTAATTCTTGTCTCTGGTCTTCACCCTGGATGGTGAAGTACTGTCATAATAAGCTTTAAGCTTTTTTACCCTAATGTTTTCACAAGTAGTTGTTGGAGCGTCTAAGTTTTTAGTGCTTCCAAGATGATATGATCCAGGGATAGTTATGGTCATTGCTCTCTTGGTCTGTACTCTGATCCTTACCAAAGTAGGATGCTTGATCCCTCACAACCACAAAAGTCTGCTCCTCTGTGACCAGAAACTGGGTAATAGGTAATGGGGTTGACAAATAATACCCAGTCCTGTGCCCAGTGCCAGCACAGAAGTCTCTTGTAATCTCTTTCTGACCAATTATCCAATCCTCTTATCTTCTCTGGGTGATAACAGCTCCTGAAACTGCTCTTACTACTGCTGATGTTATTGTCATTGACTCTAAGGCCCACAGCTGCTTGCTATGTGTATGCTCAGGGCCAATCCCCACTCCATTGCCACAGATCTCTCTTTTTAAGTTGTGTTGGCTAGAAAAATGTTTCAGCCTTTTTGTTGGCTGTGCTACTCCAGAATTAGATTTGATGCATTATTTTAAAGTTGTTTGGATGGGATTTTGGAAGAGTTCAGCTTGCATGCTACCTCTACTTAGCCATTTTGCCTCTACTGTATGATATCTTTTAAAAAATATTTTCTTGCTTCTTTTTTCCTTCCTTCAGCAACATGGCTAATGTGGAAATGTGTTTTGCATAACTTCATATATATAATGATATTTTATTTCTTGCTTTCTCAATGGGTGGAGGAAATATCAGGAGAAGGGAGAGAATTTGGAACTGAAAACAAATTTTTTTTTAAAGTCATATTGGGTTTTTTTGTTGTTTTTATAAGAATGATTGTGGTGGTACTCTTGGTTTGGGTACTAGAGTTGCTAGAAGGAACAATCTAGAATGATGTAAAAACACAAACTTTCAGTACACACCTATTTGAGCCAGAATGATAAACATGCCAATGAATATAATAAATATTGTACAAATAGAATTGATGAGACTTAGCAAATGAAAATGTGGAGTAAAGGATGAGGGGTAGGTTGAGTATGAGGTAGGTTGAGTATGACTCTGAGGTTTCAAACTGGAGTAAACAGAAAGATGGTGATACTCTCAAGTGAAACATAAGCTTAGAAGATGAGCATATTTAGGAGGGAGGACATCAGTATGGAGACATTCAGCTATATGAAGATATCCAATTGGTGCTGAGTGATAGGAGCTTACAGGAAAGATAATAAGATTATTTTATCTTTTTAAAAATTTTCTTGCTTCTTTTCCCTTCCCTCAGCAACATGGCTAATGTGGAAATGTGTTTTGCATAACTTCATGTATATAATGGTATTTTATTTCTTGACTTCTCAATGGAGGGTATTTATATAGTGTTTTAAAGTTTATAAAGCACTTTGAATGAATATACTACCTTATTTGACTGTAGATAGGCCATGGAGATATTTTTGTCCCCATTCCACAGAAAAATAAAACTCAGAGAGACTAAATTAAATTCACTTGTGATGACACAGTTGATAAGGATCAGAGGAAGAATTTGAATCCAGATCTTTCTGACCACATGTATTGCTTCTATGATTGAGGCTATGAGTTAAAATTGTATCTTGTTCTGGTTCCCTTGTAATGTTACCTCTCTGTAGTCATTATAATAAATAAGTTTATAAGTAGCCAATATGAAGATCAATAGCAGGAAATAAGACTGCAAAGGGGAACATGGAAGTCATGAAAAAATCATCCCAATGATCAAAGGAGTATAATTTGCAAATTATACCACAGTAACCAAAATTTACATCCTGATAATATGTGGCACTGCTGTCAGGGGTTTTTAGTCCTGTGATATGTAAATTCCAGATTGGTGGAACATTAAAAAGGTGCTGATAACTTTGAAATAACTAAAGTTTTACTAATAGCTTTGAAATGATTTGGCTGTGTTAATGAACTAACCTCAACATGGCATATATAAGAATTGGTCTGTTTCCCAAAAAAAACCATAAAAATAAGACTTCAAACTCCTGTCCCCCAAACACTCTCCCATCCCATTTCCTCATTTCTGAGCCATGCTATCTGTCCTGTACATTTTTCACTGCTTTCATCTTTTTTTTGGCCCCCATGATCTCTATGTTTAATTAAAGGTGACTGCCACCCTGATTCTCACCACCAATTGCAGTCTTTCTTGGCAAGTATCAAAGAACTGGGTGTGCCCGCCCTCATTTCATAATTTTATAAATCAATTATCAACTCAGGCAGAAAACATAGATTTGGGATTCAACTGCTCAGAGATGATAATTGAATCCAGGGAAGCTGCAGAGTCTGGGGATACCACAATTAGGGGATGAGGCACAGATAATGATCCTGAAAAGGAAAGAGAGAGGTAGTAGTTAGAGAGGAAGGAAGCCAGAAGAGAAGTTACATGAACTAAAGAAGGATAAATTATCCAGGTAAAGGGAAGTAGCCAAAAACAACTATGTCACTGAAAGTTGCCTAAAGGTCAAAAAAGATGAGAACTGAGAAAAGATCTTCAGATTTAGTAAGAATTGGTGGTAATACTGAAGGAAGCATTTTCAGCAGTGTGGAAGTGAGATAACAAAGAGTTGTGAAGTGAGCAGGAGTTGAGAAAACAGAGTTAATAAGTAAAACATTAGTTGTTCTATGATTATGGCTGTGAAAGAGAAGAGAGATATAACTTGAAGGATCTATTTCAAGCTTCAAATGAAAGCCCTTTTTAAAAATGGGGGAGACCTGTGTAGTAGGGAGAGAATGAAAAAGAGTTGGAGGGAAGATTATTGGGAGGATAAGTTAGTTACCTGAAAGACTGGGTAGGGGTAGGATTGAGGAATCATGAAAAGTTGGTTTTGGCAAGAGGAGGGTCACTTCTTCCTCAGAGAATGGAGAAAAAAAGGACAGGGCAAAGAAAGGAGTATTGAGGAATAGAATTAGGAAAATGAGAGAGGCTGGATAGGGAATAATGTAGATGGAAACTAGAAGAGAAAGTGTGAAATGGTTGTTGTGGAGAATGTTAAAAGAATAAATCAGTGAGCACACAGTTGGGACTGGATGACAAAATTTAGTTGATTGAATTGGAAGAATTTTGTCACTTTTTATAAGTAAGCAGAGAGGGTAGATAGTGAGATTAATGCAGAATTGAAGTTTGAATGGAGAATGGAGATTGGGACCAAGAGCCAAGAAACTCAAGAGAAGAAGGCCAATGCGTTATTGAAATGATTCACTATAAGGTCGAAAATTCAAAGCCAGGAAAGATAGAATTAAGATGATGAATAAAGAGCAGGAAGGGGTAGAGTAATTAGAGCCCTCTTGAAGGACAAAGAAAAGATTTAGAAGAAATAAAGAAGAGGAAAAACTGGAAGAACAGGATGTTGAGACCAGTAAAAAGAATTATAGAGTTCTGAATAATGGAACTAAAGCAGTTATGGGTCATATCCAGGATATGAACATACTTATGTGTAGGGAAAATAGAGTAAGGATGTAGGTCATAGGAACCAAGGTTGATGAAAGGCCAGAACAATTAAAGGAATATCAATGTGTGTATTGACATATTGATATATGAAAGTAGGATATAGAGGAAGTCTGTGAAGCAGGCCCTGCACTCTTTGAGAAAGGAACTAGAATGATCTTCAAGTGACTTCCTCAAGTTTCTGGATAAAGTGCTGAATCAATCTAGATGTGGTGGAATTCAAAGAGAGAACAGTTGTTGAGCGATTGCAGCCAAAAATTAAGTCTGGAAGTGGCAGTGAGGAAGACTTTGCCAACTCTTCTTCCTGGTTCAAATTATTAAAGGGAATTAAAGAAAATGCAACTGGTACTACAGAGGGTGGAAAAGGATTCAGAGTCTTCTAAGAAAAGCCAGATTTTTGTTATTTCAAGAGGAAAGGATTGGGAGAAAAAGAAGTTCAAGTTGAGAACTTTATTAAAAATAGAACATGGAGGAGGCAGCTAGATGGTACTACTCTTGGAGTCAGGAGGATCTGAGTTCAAATGTGACTTCAAACATTTAACCACCTCCTAGCTGTGTGATCCTAGACAACTCACTTAACCCTAATTGCCCTTAAAACAAACAAACCAAAAAAAAAAAAATAGAACGTGCTTTCCAGAGGTTTCTTTTTCAGACTACTAGGGAAGAAGGAAGATTGGATTGGGAACCTTATTTTGAATCAGTACAATTAGTACCCTCCTAAAAGTTGGCTTTGTTCTCTGGTATAAAATTTGCATCTACATAGCTGCATCCCTTGGATAAGTTATGTCCCTTTATTTCTCTGCCCTAAGCTTCCTCATTTGTAAAATGACAAGATTGAACTAGGGTGACCCCAACATCTTCCATCTTTAATATTCTATAGTTCACTTCTCAGTGAAATGAAAGAATCTAATAAAAAACAAAACCATGTACCATTCAAGATTAAGGCTTGGGCCAGGCCTACCTCAGTTCCCAATAATTCAGATTTAGATTTGAAAACACTTTGTAGACTATATACAGTTAAGTAAAAATAAATGTATTTAACAATAAAAACTTTCAAAAGGATACAATCACTGATTTAGGGAAATGCTGCTCTCTTCTATTTCTGAGTTTGCCATGTAAGAGAAATAAAATTGATTTGCACTGCTTTGGAGACTGTCAAGTCTAAAGACCACCAATTTCTCTTGAGCTTTATATAGTTCAGGCAACCAGGAAGACATGCCAAAAGCTCAAACCCAAATCCCAAGAACAATGTCTTTGCTCTTTTAAAGAAAAGCCAGCTCAGCCTACATAAAGCAAATACTGTTCCTATCATAGAGATACTTTGACTGTCGATGAAGAGGTATGAAAGGGAAAATCATCTTAAAGCAATAACAAATAAAGCTGTTGTTCTTAGCAAGAGTAAACCCACAGTATATTCTGTGGGAAAACTACATTTTTTTTTCCATTGATGGAAAAGATACAGGGCAAAAAGTCCTATCTCTATTCCTTCCTTGCTTAGTGAAGATCTCATGGTGATTCATATGAATGTTGATAGCGATCAAAGGAATGATGAGAATTTAAAGGCTTTCTCTCCACAATCTAAAGAACAAACTGTGTTCAAGGAACAAAAAAACCTGAAATCTAAACAAGAAATTCAAAAGACAGTCCAAGCTTCTGCTGGTTTTTGCAGACTGGCTGTATTGACAATTGAGTCAGAGTCACAAAAAGAGCTGAAATAGCTCCTGAAGTTATGACTGACATCCTACCCTCTCATTATACATTACTTTTTCCTCCTTCCCACCCATTCCCCCTCCAGTGAACAGTTAGAAAAGATGAACACAGGGCAAGAGAATCTAAACAGAGTAGCTCAGTGTGGACATCCAGGGATGATGGTACCACATAGGACCGGCAGGTGGCAGTGCATTGGAGATTACAGCTCAGATATAAAGTGTGGTGGGCTCCTAAAAGCAGCAAGAGCTTAATGACAGTCTCTGCTATCAAGGAGTGTATGCTCTATAGAGAAGAAAACATGTAAATATATAGGTAGCCAGACTCATACATATGAGACATATTCAGCATATATAAAGTTAATATAAAAGAGGAAGACATTAACATCTTGGGGAACCGGGAGAAGTCTTCAGCAGAAGGTGGGTTTTGACAAGTATTTAATAAGTACTCTTTACTAACCAAAGAAACCAGGAAAATAAAGGAAGAAGTGACAGGGCAGAGTGTTCTAGCTATGATGGATATCCTGTGCAATGGTATGGAGTTGGGACATGAGTGTTACTTAATTCTAGAATCCTGTGATTTACAGACAAAATGAGGAAGAGTGGAGATATAAATTCCAACCTGAGTAATTAATTTAACACAAGTCATTGCTGCCTATAAAATGTGGCTTGTGAAATTAGAAAGGCTACCTGAGGTCCTGGAATGATTCTCTTTAAGTACAAGCTGTGTGGCCAATTTGTGACAGAAGCAGAATTACAATGTTATCTTCTGGGAATAAAGACCAGTTTCACAAAGAACCAATTCTATATCTAAGGCTTTTCAAACATACTTAATGTATGCCGATGGAAAGTCATTACATATACCCAGGAGTTGATGGAGAGGATGGTAGAAGGAATTATTAATTGTTGAGTTAAACCTGACAGATCATCTTCAGGCTAATTTCACTTGGCCCCGGACTGTCTGGCTGGCTGGTTTTGTTTACATGCAAAAAACCTGCAAAATATTTGGCTCCAACATGCTCCAGTCCCCAAAGCCCCGACAAGAACAGCTGTGTAAGACGAAGACTTCAAACTGCCACATACCACTTGGCTTATTAGTACTTGGCAAACCAAAGGTTGGGATAATTTAGTATAGTTACAAAAATGCTGTTTTGCTTAATTATTGAAGGTTTTGGGTGCTTCACCCAAAAACTAATGAAGATCTCCAATAGGTAGGTCTCCCATCTTGGAAGTAGGATTGTTTACCTTCTGGTTGGGCTGAATTGCTATTACACTTATCATCAAGGTCCGAATCTACAGTCTTCTTCTAACCAAAGATCCCATGTCATCTGTGAGGGAAAGCAAGCCAAGTATATCCCTTGTTTTTCCCTAAAACATTGCCAGAAGGAGAAACTAGGATCTGAGTTTGCTTTGGATTAATCCTCAAATGTTCATTGAATCTCACTCTCCTTTAATTTTTAAAGTGATTACTTATAGCAAATAGTAACATTAATAAGCCTGTTTAATTCCACTCTGGAAAATTCAAGTTTACTTTGTAGCTTAACTTCTAAAATTTGCTGTGTATATTTAAAACGATTAATATGTGGATTGTGATGTATCTAAATATACAGAAACATGAAACTGGTCTGTTTCTAATGCAGCTTTAGACCTAGCCAGTCACTCCACCCTCCCTGTTGCTATTTTTTTTTTTTTTGGTATTCCCATTTTATGTGAAAGCATTTACTATTACCCGTAAATCTCAAATCTCCCATTACTCTCCAAATTACTGATTCTTGCTCATTTGAAGAGCTTTCTTGAGACTTTAAATTTTTTTTTTTGTTTATCCTACACAATTTCCTTTCTTCTTTCAAGTTCAGTAGCCTTGGTATCCCAGGATTTCCTATATTAGGCTAACCACTAATCGTGTCCTTCTGCCCCAGCAACAACCAAGAATGAAGCTTCCTCCCTTTTGCTCTCAATGGAAGATGTAAGCAGTAATAGTGAGCCTAAACAACACTGCTATTCATTGTCTGGAGATCTGGGAAGATTTTCTTGAATTCAGATAGCTAACTTAGCTGCTGCTTGAGTAACACACAGTTGCTGTGTATAGGTCCCATAGCATCTTCTCTCCAGACAGAACAATTCTCAACATGAACTCACCTTTATATGTGGGCTTTGAATTAGACTGCCACCACCAAGGAACACACCAAGAGCATTCTTGCAGTGAGCCAGTTTCAGAAAGCCCATTAACACAGAAGTGAGAACACAGGCTATTTGAAATTCTTGCCTGCCCTTCCCAAATGTTCTTTGTATGGGCTGTTGGAATCCAAGGCCTCTGTAAACTTTAATAATTTAGATTCTTTCCATTTCTTGCTTTCCTGCCTTGAATGGAGATTCTCAAAACTCAGTTTATTGATTTGTCAAGTTTTCATATAGATCTGGAGTCTTGTGCCAAAGTAACAGAAAAATCCAAATAGATAAAATTAAGCCAATGTTTAAGGAAAAATCTCCAACTTTTAGACTCCAACTAGTCTAAAAATGTGACAAGTCTACATTTGATCTAAATGTTTTATAGTTATATGGCCTTTACTTGTTGGCAAACAATTCAGAAATTGTATTCTTCAAAATAGTTTACTATACACAGAAGAGCAAGTTCTTCCGGATAATTTAAACCATAATAGTGAGTTTAATCATTCCTGCCAGTGTCCCCATAGCACTCTCCCACTGAGTTAAATTCTATCCTCCTTACTCCTTTACTAACAAAGTTATAATTTTCCCCCAGGGCACTCAGGAAGAGTCAAAAAGAAAAAAAAAACGAAATCCTGATTTTGCATTTATTCATCTTTCCTTTTTCCTACAATTCTCATCAAGTCTCAGTAGACACATGTTGCCTTTATAAAAGATCACCTGCTATATGTTCTCAGTTTAGGTCTGACAGTTCTAAGGGTCTCAGTCATTAGAAGACAAGTCATTTTAAGACTCTCTCTTAGAAAGTACTTGTCAAATTGGAATGTCCAGCTTTCTTTCCCTAAGTTTTAATTAATAGACTCTAGAAATATAAACCAGAGTGTGGTAAATTTTTACTTCATTAGCAATTTTAAAGTATATGAAAAGTGCCTTCTCCCATGCTCAGCACTGTGCGAGGCAGGTGAAATACCTGCCATATGACCTGGTCTTCATTCTTGGAAAAACTCCAGTTCAGGATAGAGCCTTTTGGAAATGCCAGAATGAGAAGACGTATTTGTTTTCAAGAAGCGCTATGACTGCCCTGTTCCCTCTCTTGATTTTTTGGCCTGAGTCCCTTAGCTTTGAGGCCTTTTTCCATAAGCCAGTCATAACACTGAGAAGTCCCAGGAAGGATGAGTACTGCTGGGGAGTGTAACACCTACATGACTCAGAATCTACCTTAGGCCTAAATGATTTACCCAGATCCTGTCACAAATCCAAGATATCTGGGCTTAAATGGTTTCCTCCTTAAATCAATCTGAATATTCTTGGCAAGCTCTCTTACTTTTCATGGTGGGCAGCTGTGGTTTCAGCAGAGTATTTTTCTCCCCAACTACTCTCTTCTTCCTGTCTTGTGCAGATGCAATTCTTTCCTTCTGTCTGCTTCACAGATAATTATTTTAGCAACCAGGCTTTGATTCTAAAGAAAACAGACCATATTCTTGAAAGTAAGAACTATATTGAAATGCAGACATCCTTTTCATCTGTCCTATCCCCTCCTGAAGAGCACTGTCCAGAGGAAAAGCCATTTGGCTTAATTGACATTTGTAGGGTGAGCTTTATAACACTGTATATACATTAATTTATTTGATCTTTCTAACAACCCTATAAATAAGCAAGATGGGTAAGATTACAGATGAGTAAACTAAGGCCTAGAGAGGATGACTTTTTTAAAGTCACTGGATAATTGGCAGAGTGGGCAATAGAACCCACACTTTCCCACCCTGTCTTATCACCTTTCTATTACTGCATCATTTTACCTACTTATTTTCTCTGTATTTATTTTTTATTAAGCCCTTGAGCCTTGATTTACAGTACTGGCAGAAAAATAAAGCTTAGAAAAGATGCTGGTCCCTACCCTCATAGAGGCAGGGCCTAATAATAACAGGAAATCTTACCCTTGATTAATCAATAAAGTTGGGAAGTAAAGGTGTGATAGGAGGCTGGATGACAGAAAAAGTTTTGCTGCACAGATACTCTGTCTCGGCATAAGCCTTACTCTGATATTTACCCAAAGCATCTGATAGTATCAGTTCAACGAAATCAAACTCAGCAGAGTTATTCTTCCCAACTGCTTTGTCTGCTTTTGACCTTTAGACTGACCTGTCCAGTCTTGACGACCCTCTGAAATTTCATGATTCCCAAAAGAAGCAATGTGTTTTAGGGGGAGTGCTTCAGTATTTGAGTCCTTATGAGCAACAAAAGACATCTGTAATTGGGGGCAGCAATCTATCAAGTTAATAGACTACAACTGGAAAGCTCAGGATCTACCATATCTCTCCCCTGCTTCTAAACATATCCTCACTGCTGCTTACCTAAATGCCACTTGGAAAAAAATCATCTTCCAATTTTCAGAAGAGGTTTTATTAAATAAACACATAGATAAACATACAGCACACACAAAATGTTATGAAACATCAAATTTCCAAAAAAGCCATTTTTTGTTTCTAAAATTGTCCATGTAAGATTTGTTGTATTTATCACCAATCTTTCATTCATTTCAATGTTTTCCAGAGAACACAAAGACCTAAAAAAGGGAGTGCCACACATATAAAATGGAAATGGGAAGAAACAAGAGTTATTTTCAGTCTTCACTTTGACGTTGCATCAGTAATGCAAAGTGGGATTTGGGGGAATCTGGTCAAAACTTTGAAAGTTTTGCCCTTCCCCCCTCCCTAGATACGTTGTGTCTAACAGGCATGAACATTCAATGAATAAGCAAAAATGTAGAGGTGAAGTAACCAATTTGAACAAAGAAGATGAAAAAACTAGGCGCTAACAGTTGTTGAAAGAATGCTTCCCTGGTGACTGTCCCCTCACATTTTAGTAGCTAAAATGTTTTTGGTGTCCTTTACACCTCATGGTTTTAAGAAAAGGCGAACAGGAACAAATTTGCCAGCTTTGAGGGGAGTCTCCTTCCCATAACTTTGGTGGGAACAAGCAGCATCCAATCCTTAAGTTCTCAGAAATCTCAAAGGTGACCCAAAATAAATCCTGTTGGCTCTCGGTTTTGAGAACACCTCAAAAATCTAAACAAAAGGACACAATCCTGTGTGTTTTTCTGTGTCAAGTCTTACACCTTGAGCCTGTTAGCTTGCTGGGGCTGGTTATTGGGTACATGGAAAGTAAGAGGATAGTTTTGTGCTCCCAGTTTTTGATGCATTTGGTTTATGTTTGATGTTGCTATATTATCTAAATAAGTTGTCTTCTTGGCATGAAATTTAAGTAATTTGTTAATAGCTGGATCTAAAAGAAAAATGGCTTCAGGGAATGAAAGCTGAGTCAAAACTTAACTGGAACTTGTGGTAACAGGAAGGCGGTACTGAGGTATTTGCAGGATATTGTCACATGCTGGTTACACTAGAATTAATAAACACTCAAAGGATAGGAATAAAAACTTGTCACACCATTTTTTTTAAAGTCAGAAATAACAGGGTAAGGGCTAACAGCTTAAAATAGTAGCTAAAATATTCTTGGTGTCCCTTACACCTCATGTTTTTAAGAAAAGGCTAACAGGAAGCATGAATACGCTAGAAAGCCACAGTTGTAGACAACACTGCTTTAAAAGACACCTTGTGATTGTTCAGTTCATTTTGCTGTCATGAGAAAGATATTTATAGCAAAGTCATTAAAATTAATGTGTGGACTATTGGTCATTAAGAACAATTAGATACTGCTACTCTTGGACAATTTTCTAAAGGTCAACATTCAGAATTGATAAGGCTTCTAATGATCTGGCATGTGTTTTTATAGCCATCTGCACTCTAGATCTTAGAGGGGATGTTTGTAAAGGCTGGAAACTGTTTAGTTCAGTATGTTGACCTAGAAGTGAAATGGAAAACTAAAAAAGATAAAGAATAAGACAGCTAAACAAAATCCAGCAGATCTCTTGTGGAATCAGAAGAAAAGTAAGACACGTAGTAAAGGGAAATATCAAGCTTTTACTACTGGAAATCAATTTTCAAAGGCCTGGAAAGTCACTTTCATGGCTTAAAAGTTAGTGAACCTCCTGAAATAAAGTTGCTCCCTATTGATTCATAGGATCAGCATATCCCATTGCTAATAAGACACATTTCTCAGTGAACAGGAACTGAAAAACTAGACATGGAGATTATTCATCTTAGTTACTAGGCCCCAGATCTCTATACCACTTTCCACTCCATGCCTACCTTCTGTTCTCAGGACATCATCCTCAACTTCCTTTCAACTTTCTTTTCATAGAACCTCTCGTGGACTTTACTTCTTAGGTATTTCCTGGCTTGAATGGGTGAGCATTCAACTTGTATTTCAGGAGACTCAGGTGTCCATATTACTTTATATTCCCATGCCAACCCCAGAATGGTTTTGCTTCTTCCTCCCTCTCCCCTCAATTAGAATTTAAGCTCACTGAAGCTAGAAGCTATCTTGCTTGCTTGTATTTGTATCCTAATGCTTAGTAAAGTGCCTCTAAATGATGTTCTTGCGAGGTAGCACAATGGATAGCATGTTGGGCCTGGAGTCAGGAAGACTTCTTAGGTTCCAATCTAGTCTCATACATCACTAGTTGTGTGATCCTGGACAAATCACTTCACTCTGTTTGCCTTGGCTTCCTCATCTATAAAATGAGCTGGAAAAGGCAAACTACTCCAGTATCTTTGCCGAGAAAAAGGGTAGAGCCTGAAGGAAAGCTAATGATGGGCCAGAGGCTATCTAGTAGATCACTGGAAATGAGATTAAGCCTCAGAAGACAGATAAGGCTAGATACTGGCAAATGCCCTTTACTCCCCACTTTTATAGATTTAATGACAGAGACAAAATTTCCCAACAGGTGAAATTTGTTTTTGGTCATGTTGCTTTAAGTTTCCCCATGTAATACCCAATCTAATCCTCCCCTATCCTCTCCTAAAAAAAAGCATGCTGCCTATGTTTTTACCCCAGTCAAAACTCCTTTTTCTGTAAAGCAACTATTCACAGATTGTTAGAAGTAATCCAAGTTAATTCAAACTGGTAAGTGTACTCAGAGTCTTGTGAGAGTTACAGATATGTGGTGTTTTTTTTTTAGAGCTAGGTAACGCAACAGAATCTTTAACTGGTGAACATAACAGATATGTGGTGTTTTTTTTTTAGAGCTAGGTAACGCAAAAGAATCTTTAACTGGTGAA
>JAJPUD010002088.1:141310-169085 GCA_023553655.1 Myrmecobius fasciatus
TTTTTTTTTTAGAGCTAGGTAACGCAAAAGAATCTTTAACTGGTGAACATAACAAAATTATGTGAAAAATTGGGGGCTTTAAGAGGAAAAGATATTTAAATTTGGAGAGCCAACCTCAAAGGCCTAGGACAAGAGTCTGCTAATGTGCCCTATCCCCTTTTCAGACTATACAACTTCTTTTTGCAGTTGTGGGTCCATGGTTTCTAAAAGTTCTATTTTTAAATTAAACAACTGCTCAGGTGGAGAGGACAAGCTAGGAAGGGCAGTTCTTTCCAAGAGAGGGGATTATCTGTTTCATTCAACTGTCTGAAAGAATAGGTAGCAGTCCACTTAGGAAAAATCACTGGTTTTATCATTACTACTCCTGCAAAGCTTCCTAGACTGGAATTCATAAGACTTGGAACCTATTCAAATTTCCATATTAATGAGTTTTGTAATCTTAGGCAAATAATTTCACCTTTCTGAGCCTAGTTTTCTTCATGTTAAAATCAAGAGGTTGGGACTGATACTGCTATAGCCTCTTCCAACTAATTCTATTCTACCTTAGGCAATCACATTGAGATAATAATTTATTTATTGTGTGGATTGGATATTCAATATCCAAAATAAGCCTGAAAAGTGGTTTCCATTTAGAGTTTCTTTTTAAATTGTTTATAAGTTGAGGAAAACACACAATCTTGTGGGCTGCAAGAATCTGTTATTTGTATTCCATTTAAAAGGCAAAGAAAAGACTTTTCCCAGTTTAGGGGCAATTGTTTTGGCCTTTTGACTGTCATCACATTTTGGGGATCTAAAATGACACTTTTTTTTAATACTAAAAATAATGTTATTCATGAGGTTTTTCAGTAGATCTTAGGAAGAAAAAAAAAGGACAGGGTTAGGAATCATCAGATTTCAGTTTCAGTTCTGACTGCTTTTATTGTTTGATATTGTTCTGTAGATAACTTGTTTATTCCACAAGCCTATTTTATATAAGTGCCTACTATGCACCAGATACTGTAGGCTAAACTCTGGAAATAGAATCAGAAACAGCGGTTTCTTGCTTAAAAAACATTAAATTTTTGGGCGGGAAACAATACAGACAATTCAAGTAAAAGAAAGATATATACAAAGTTAAGTCAAAGTAATTCCGAGGAAGGGCTACTAGCAGCTGAGGGGATCCAGAAAGGGCTCTTCTAAGAAGTGACAACTAGATTGAGCCTTGGAGTAAATCCTAAGAGTTCTGAGAAGAAAGGAGGAATAAATGTGCAATCTAGGCATGAGGGCATGCAAACAAAGGCTTATAGATAGATGTGAGGGACAAACAAGGTGGCAAGTTTGTCGAGGGCTCCTGGACTTGACACCTAAGTGACATGACCTGTGTTTTAGGTCCTCAACTGATAGCTAGAGACCTCAGAGGCTACATCATCCAATCTTATTTTATAGATGAAGAAATTAAAACTCATTCACTCTAAATAGACTTGTCCAAGATCACACAGGTATTAAGTGGCAGAAAAGATTTCAAATAAACATCACTCTTCCCACTGTATTCCATCATTGACAAGTAAGTAGAGAAGTACCAGAAAGTGAAGAGGCTTGTGGCAGGGAGGTGAATAAAACAAGGATCCAGGACAGAGATAATAAAGCCCTCAAGTAAAGTCATGGTCATGTGAGACAGTGAGGTAAAAATCAGCAAGCCAAATATTGGATGGTGGAGAATGGAAAGCCAAGGATGAAACCCCAAATGGACTTACTGGAAGGTATTATCTTTGACAGGAAGGTTGGAAGGAAAAGATAATGAGTTTTATTTTGGATATGTTGAGTTTGAGATGCTTCATAGGCTTGAGTTAGAATTGGAATTTAGGAGAGAGAATAAGGCTAGATATAATGTATATACTCAGGAGCTGATGA
The DNA here is from genome assembly GCA_023553655.1 of Myrmecobius fasciatus. Classification (NCBI taxonomy): domain Eukaryota; kingdom Metazoa; phylum Chordata; class Mammalia; order Dasyuromorphia; family Myrmecobiidae; genus Myrmecobius; species Myrmecobius fasciatus. The sequence continues at coordinate 143,201 of JAJPUD010002088.1, forward strand.
GAATCTTTCTGGGCCTCCCATTTCTGATCTGCAAAACTCAAGAATTAGGTAAATCCTAAGAAATCATCCAGTACTTAACAATTTAAAAGTTAATGAAAATAATTTGGAGCCCCAAATCAAAAATTCACCACTTATTACCATAATCTATTTCTTATTATCTTTTGTCTGAGTCTCAGCAAAGCAGAAAATTTCATTTCTTATTCTTCAAACAAACAAAAATCCTGAAAATGAAATAGAAAAATAAGAGCAATAAAGGTAGAATAGTTCACAATCAGGAAATCCTTAAGTTTGGTTTCCTGAAATAATGATAATTCTTTAAATTAATCTTGTGCACATTTTATGATATGCCTACCTTCCCCTTCAAGGAAAACAGAAAGATACACATTAAACAAAAGAAATTCAACAGGATCAAATTAATGTTGTGGTAGACCTTCCCTTTAGAGTTTCCTGAAGTGAATGCTTAAATTTTCAACCTTTAGGTGGTATTAATGTCTTTGCATTTAAAAATTTATAATCAATCCATCTTTATGTACAGGAACATTTATAAATAACATCCTTACTGAGTCTGTTCTTAAAATTTTGTATCTGGGGTTGTTTCTCAAGGAGAATAGAATGGGACCTTTTTCTTCTACCTCTCAAAAAGTGTATGCAAAAGGCTAACTAAATATAAAAAGTGTAACTAGAAATTTTCTTAGGATTCAGATGTGCCACATGTGATAGGACCAATAGGTAACCCTTTTTTAGATAACTCTCCCCCAGGCTTTCAACTAGATTTTTTTAACTTGAGTGAACCTGAAGATGGGGCTGTCCATCCCTGAGCCAACCATACTAGGTTGAGAGTCCTTCAGACTTAAGATACTATACCCTGCCCTGATGACCAGACTTGTTTCCACATGGAACTGAACGGGGTTGCTGGATGCTATGACTGTGTCCTGAATGTCTTTGCTATGTTAAAATTAAATAAACCTCTTTTTGCTAATAATCAATGATCTACTATCTTGACCAGGCCTACTTCTAACCTGTGCTTCTACTTAGCCCACACCATTTCCAACTTTGTCTACAATACCACATGCAAATTCTCCAAAGTGTCTATTCACCTTGGACAATAGTCATCTTGGAAAAATTATCTGCAAAGTGCCTTTTAGTCTACACAATGAGGATGTTTGATCTTTCTTTTTTCCCAAAAGGGAAAAAAAAAATCACATATTCCATATAGATGATTTCACACATTTGCAAATAGCTGATAAAAATACTATGTAGTAGGGACAAAGCTGTTTGTTTTGGGGAGGAAATGGTGCCTTAACAGATCTGTGTTTGGCTTTACTGAGTCGAGATCTTGGTTAAGAGTCCTGCTTCAGATGTGGACTGGCTATATAACCATGGGCAAATCATTTAAACTGAGCCTCCCTTTCCTTACCTGTTTTCTAATTTTATTTGCAAAACTTGCTTTTCATGACTATTGCAAAGAAATATTATTTATGTGAACAAACTCTGATTTCAACATATATAGATTCAGTCTGTTTCGGTGTATAGAACTCTCCTAAAGGAGAGGGGAACTGATTCCAGGAATGCAACCTTTAAAAAAATTACTAGCTAAGTCCTAAGGTCCTTTCTCCTATTATTTAACCCTATATATAGGGTTAAATTACTTGCCCAGTGTCATCAGAGATCTGAATTCAAGTCTTTCCAACTTCAAGATTAATATTCAAATTCAATAATGCATAGGATCCAAGTGGGTAGACTGCCGAGCTAGTTAGGAAAATTTGAATTCAAATTTCACGTGTTTGATAACTGATTACAGGCAAATCACTTCTCTTCTCAACTACAGTTAACTCATTTATAAAATGGTGATAATAATAGTACCTACCTTATAGAGTCATTGTGAGGGTCAAATATGATAATACACATAAAAATACTTTGCAATAAATGCTATCATAAGACAGGCAAGTAGATATTCACATAAGGCAATTTAATTTGAATTAAATATAGTAACTTTTTCACTCAAATCTCTTTGTTAACATCTCTTCCATCAGTCATTCTATTTAGTTGTCTGACCCTGATGGAATTCTTAAAGCCACTCTTTTACAGTAATTTCCTTAAGATGATGAGAAGTATTTTGTTCCCTTGTACAATAGCTGATCCATCAGATTTAGAGAAATATTAACCCTACTAATACCAATATACTCTAAAATGGTTGATGAGTGCACTTCAGTTGGTTTTTGAAAGGTCAAGCAATTTGTCCAAGGTCATGTGACAAGATAAATATTAGAGAGATCAATCCTTGATTTTTCTAATCTACTGTTCCTTTTTGGTTTGGAACCATGAATCAGTATCAGAATCTTTATAACTTACAGTCTTAGAATTATATGAGTACCAAGAGCTTAAGTGCTTGTCCAGGGTTTCATACCTAACATGTTAGAGGTAAGACTTCAGGCTAAAGGCCCTGGCTCCTTCCCCTATTGTTCGTACTCTCTTTCTCCTACCAATTCACCTTGTATTTTTTTGTAAATACACGTTCTCTCTCCCAATAGAATGTGAGGTACCTGAAAGTGGGGACAGGTTCATTTCTGTCTTTGTATATTCTAGTATATAGGAAAAACTTAATAAAGGGCCTGCTAATTTGAATGTATCACTCTGTTGCTTTTAGAGCAGAATTCATTCTTTCTAAGATGCTAGAATCAAAATATTATACATTAAATATTTCTCATACGGGGCAGCTAGGTGGCGCAGTGGATAGAGCACCAGCCCTGAAGTCAGGAGGACCTGAGCTCAAATCTGGTCTCAGACACTTAACGTTCCCTAGCTGTGTGACCCTGGGCAAGTCACTTATAACCTCAATTGCCTCAGCAAAAAGCGGAAAAATAAATATTTCTCATATATTAAGAAAAATTAAAGTTTTGGGGGAAATTGAGGGAGAGAGGCAATAGGATTCTGCTCATAGTAGGTGCTTTATAAAAACATGAAGAGTAGTCTGATACATACCATCCACTGCTTTTACTGTTATAAAAGCAAACTAGAATGCTATCTCCATGTAAACATATTCCATGTAAAAACTGAGAGCTGGCAACAGGGCTCTATGAAGGCTTAATGGTAACTAAGGAACAAGACCCATCCATATCAGGGCATTCTCACTCTCTTTTTCTCTTCTTCCACCCTGCTGGTTTTCATAACCGTACCCCTTTCTACTATATCCTTATTCCCCCAATAAAACAAATATTTATTAAAATTATTATGCATATGGCACTGTACTAAGCATAGAGGATATGAAGACTGCTTTCAAAAAGTTCATTAATTTAATGGCAAGAAAGACTTAGAAAATGTTACAAGGGACAATAATGAAATGGAGAGGGAGGTTGTCAGAAAAGACTTCATGGAAGAAAAACAGCACCTGACCTAGAATCTGAGGGAAGAAAGGGACTTCAATATATTTGGAAGAGATAGGACAATATATTCCAGGTAGCAGAAGACAAAAAACTGGAAAGCGATTGGATCAGTTTGGCCAGACTATAGAATCCATGAAGATATACACTATAAGCTGGAAAAGCAGAGGGTCTTTAAACGTTAGACAAGAGGAAGCCAAAGGTTTGACTAGTAACATTAAGATTATTCAGGCAAAAATGTGAAGAATGCATGGGAGAAGGCATAGACTATGTTGCAAGACTAGTTAGGAGACTAAGATCATGCAACAGAATTTAAAGGTAGAATTAGCAAAATGTGATAACTGACTAGATGTATTTGGCAAAGCAGAAGGAAGGACAGGGGAAGGGAAGGGAAGAAACATTTATTAAATGCCTACTATATGCTTACAAATATCTAGTTAATTACACAACAATCTTGGAAGGCAGGTGCTATTATCCTCATTTTATAACTAAGAAAACAAGCAGAAGTTAACTGAATTATCTAGGGCTATACACTTAGGGAAAGAACCTGAGGCTAAATTTGAATTCAAGTCTTCTTTACTGCATTTAAAGACAATTACAATCCAGAGATCAGAAGCCTGAATAATAAGGAGGGGTTATGGTATCATCAATAATAAGAGATGATAGGAGAGAGATAGGTTCAGTTTTGAACCTATTTTGATATATAGCAGGTGAACATATAGAGAATTCCAGCAGGATACTTGAAATACTCAATCAGGCAGTATTAGAAAAGTTGTGAGAAGATAAATTGGTACATCACTGGTACCCTCTGGAAAGCAATTTGGAATTACGCAAAGTAATGTGCATTCCCTTTGACCCAGAAATTCCATTACTGAGCTTATACTAGGAAGTCATTGATAAGAAATGTACACAAAAACATAGCAGCATTTTTTTTGTGTGATATCAAAGAACTGGAAACAATACAGATATCCATCAATTGGAGAATAGCTAAATAAACTGTAGTACATAAATATAATGAATATTACTGTGTAGTAGAAAATGGAATGAATGGACAATGGGATGAATACAAAGAAGCATGGAAAAGATCAATGAGAACTGATGCAGAATGGCATAAACAGAACCAAGAAAACAATATATACAATGACTACAACCAGATAAATAGCAAGAATTACTACACACACACACACACACACACACACACACACACACACACAATTTATACAGAACAATCATGGACCAAAAGAAGACAGATGAAAAGACACTGCCAACTTATTCTCTTGTAGAGACAGAAGTTCTGTAAGTATTTCACATTACATGTTTTCAGAATTTTTTTTTGCAGTATTGATCAGTTAAGCAGATTTTTCTTCTTTTGTATTAAAAAATCCACTTATTTGGGACAGCTCTCTGGGAAGGGGAGTTTAGAGGCTGGGAAAAATGATGAGTATGGAAATCATAAATGTGAGGAAAACGAGAAGAAAATGTAGCTAAAAGAAAAAATAGCTGAAAGAAAAAAAAAAGCACAGTTGTGATTTTAAAACAAGAGGGGAGATGAAAAAAAAATCAATAAAAAAGATAAGTGTTCAGACAGGGAAGAAAACCATAAAAGAATTGAAAGGGGGAGGGGGAAGTGTCAAAAAAAAAAAAAAGTGGTGGTTATATTGTCAAATGCCACAGCAAAGTCAAGAGTGATGAGGATAGGAAAAAAAACACAACAAAACCAATTTGATTTTAGTGACAGGAAGAGGGCTGGTTTTAGTATAATGGTGGGAATAGAAGTAGGATTGCAAGAAACTAAGTAGGTGATAAGATAACAAGCAGAAGTATTGGCTATTTTTCAAAACTTGGCATTGAAGGGCAAAGAGCTAAGATGGAAGCTTAAAGAGACAAATGGATCAAATAAGGTTTTCTATGCATGGGGAAAAAACAGAAAAAATATGTCAATGATACACATGGTGCAGGGTTAGCTTTAGCAATCAGTATTTCAACCTGTGAAGCTAGAGGGAAGATGGGTCACGGACACAGAGAACAGTGGAACTGAAGTTCACCCGAGATGTTCTCAATATAGTCAATCAAATAGGAGTCTAGGGTGACTACTGGGAAGCTCTAGAAGAATTTGAGGATACAGAGAAAGTATATCATAGAGTCAATAAGAAGTAAATAAAAAGACTGTCATATAAGAAAACTTTTGATATGAGAGAGTACACATTTGTAGAGCAAGACTTTTGTGGTTTGCTTAAGTAGCTTGGGAATAAGAGAAAACACAGCAGAATTCAACCAAAGCTGAGAATTATAGGGTAAAAACAAGTCAAGGAATTCAAAGATAAAAAAGAGGACATTATTTGAGTAGCTGATAGTTAAATATGGAGAAAATAAAGGAAAAACATACATTTACTATCACTCCACCACCCCCAACCCTGACTAAATCATAAAGGAGATAAATTGGGAGTATTATGTGGATACTTAGTTATATATAATATTCAGACTGCTTTATCTATTCTCAATTCAATTCATTTTAAAACCTGAATTGTCAAGGCCTTTAAGAAAGCTACTAAACCTTGAAAATGGATTATGTTATCTAAGCATTATACAAGATTAATAATTATCTGTACTTTGTTAATCTTCATGGTCTTAGTTAAAATTTTCACTCAATAAGAAAAAACTAGTAAACATACCAAAATAACAGTGTTGGTTTTGGCCAAGAATGAAAGTAGCAGTCACAGGAAAATTCAGCTTAATCTTTTTCATAAGATGCTTCCTAGAGATTGTCAATTGATCACATTTTAAGAAAGCAAGACAAAACATGAATGAAAATGAAACACAATGCGATCAAACACAATTATCAAAAGATAAGACTAAAACCAAACTCTGAAAAATTTGATTTTATTTTTTAATAAAAAAGGCCTGTGCTCAAATTAAATTTAAAACTACTGAAATATCCATTGACAGTTTCTCAAATGGCTTTCCAGATATTTTAACATTGCTCAGAACTATAATAACGCTTTTGATTTTATTTGTTTACCTGGGTTAACATCCTAAATACCAAGATTTGGTGTGGTTTTAAAGCATATAGATGTTTTAAAAATAGGATGCAACCTTAACCCTTTAACTGTCAAAGACATAAGCAAATTCTAGATTAAAAAAAATCAAATTGAAGCATCATAATTATAAATTTGAACGACTATTTTCTTTTCACAGCAACATTCTGTTGTAAGCTGTGAGAGCAGTTGGAAACTTCCCTGTGGGAACTTTATCTGACACAACAAAAACATCAATTAAAGAGAGACACCCAAAAAGACATTTCTAAGTGTACTCATTCAAAAGTCATGAGAATCAGATTTTAAAATGGAATTTTATAGTATGTGTAGAAAGGTAAGTATTTTAAAGAAAATTTTCAATTCAGAATTCAACATTTAAAAAAAAAAATGGTCAATTTGTTTTGCTTATTTATTCCATGGATTGACAACAGCCTGAAGGTAAAATGAGTTACTCCTTTAATGTTCAAAATAGCAACCAGTACTTCTCCTAAATGTGGATCATCCGAAATGGCCAGTGCTCAAGAGAGTACCCGATTTATATTTATATGAGCATTCCACCCAAATGAAGTGCGTTTAGCAGACTTTAAGAATCCAAAATACTTCATATCAATACCACTCAAATTTATTACCTCCTATTATATGTGAAGGTATTGAAAGCACATCCAGCATGCCCAAAAGTTTGCCTTTTTCCAAGTTAAGAGTTAAACATAATTTAATCACCATTATCAAAATACTGGCTGCATAACTAACTTTTTTTTGGTACTTGTTGCTTTTAAACAGGTTTTGTTTAAGTTTTCATAAATACAAGACTAAGTCATTTTTCTGATTTTAGTGAGTCCAAAAGAGGGAAAAGGGGAAATTTCATAAATGAGAGGCAGTGAGTGGTGCATGTGGCCTGGAAGTTAGGAAGCCTGGGGGTTCATGTCCTACCTCTGGGGAAGTCATTAACTTCTCAATGCCTAGGACACTTTCTTAAGGATTCTAGGGGATGCTCTTCTGAGAAAGGTTCCCACTAAATGAAAACATAGGTCCAATCCCCTTTATCCCCTTTTCTTTAGATATCACTATTAGTGAATGAACTTCACTTCTGGAATAAGGGTCTTCAAAATGCTCATTTTTTAACTCAGTTATACGATTTCCTGTTACTTTATTCAAAAAATTAAAAAGAACTTCATCTGCATGATATTTGATATTTCCAATAAATACTAAGAACCATTGTGTAGTTTTATACAGATGATGTAGCATAAGCAGCAGCCTGCTATGCAGTTACATAAAACAGCAACTCTTCTTTCAAGCATTAAAAAAATGGATGATAGTTAGCAGCTACAATTATTTTTTAATAGTTAGAGATTTTTAATCTTGATTTTTCTTTTGTAAACAACATTTCAAACAAATTAATTTCACCCTGCCCCCTTCCCAGTATCAAATCAAGACAAGCAAAAATGACTTGTGAATGAATATTTATCAACTGGCAACAAGTCCCATAACCCAATGTTATTTTTTAATCCAACAAGTAGAGGTATCTCTTCTTAATTACTGCCAGCGACCATATCTGCTTGTTTTATTTAAATCAGCACTGGTCAGTTACAGGAAATCTCCACTTTTTAAGAACAGTACTTGGCATCAGATTACTGCCACTGCAAAAATTTAATATAAGTGCTTTAGAAATAAACAAAAGCACTTAAAAAAAATAACCAATTTTACAATTCAGTTTTTTAAATAACGCTTTTCTCAGTACTTAGAATTACTAAAAAGCATCTTTCACTTGACAAATTCTTGAGAAACCAGTCCCAGAATGATGATGGTATAGAATTAAAAAAAAAAAATAAAAATTTTAAGCTAGGGTTAAACCATATGGAAATGGATCAGGATATTACTCTACCCTTGCTTTTTGTATCATATGGAAATGTATACCAAAATTAAAATAGAAAACCTACAAAATAAAAGTAATGTAAATAAAATTCACCCTAAATGATCACAGAAAAGATATACAGCTCAAAATCAAAACACAATATCTCTTAACTCATTTCCACTCCCATATCCCCACTAACCTCTGGAGGAAAGGGGGGAAAACTTTAACAGTTTAGTTTACAGCCAGATATTTCCCCAAGACATTAAACATGGAAGGCTTTAAGGTATTTATAGTAGTAGCAGTGACAGCTTAAAGCTCCACATTATGGAAGAAAGGCTACAAAGGGTGCAAAGGTAACTCCTCCACAAAAGTAATAGGATATAAAAGCTGCTGTAAAAGTTTTTCTTATGCTAAGAAAGGCAAACCACCTGGTGTGCTAAAGACAAAAGCTAGCAGCATTACAGCAATAAACTGAAAATGAAAAAGTCTACAGGAATTATCCAAATGGCTACAGAGAAAAAACAATGCAACAGACAGGCCCCTTAGCTCTCACGTTTTGTTTGTAGGGAAGTGGGCAAATTAAATAGTCAAATTTAGCCACATTAGCCAACATTTACCAAAGCTTCCCAGAGAAATCAGAACAAAACCTGACCTTTCATATCAAAGGGCACAGAGAGGCCTTTTCCATGTCATGTAGCTGAATGAGTTCAAAGATTGGCAATAAAGAGGAAAAAAAAAAAGAAAAGAAAGCTTTAAAGATGTGATGGGAACAAGCTTTGAGTTTATCGAACGGTCACACCCAGTTTCTCCAACACACGAACACCCTTTTCCTGGTATTCTTGTCTGGTCATCCAAAAGTTGTCTTTGTCCTTCATGATGTCTGCCAGAACTGCGCCACCCAGAAACACCATGTGCTTTCGGCGAGGTGGATCCTCAATGCGTATCTTAAATTTCTAAAAAGGAGAGAGAGATAAAATTAAAATCCTAATTGTAGGGAATGTGCCATCTCAATGAATAGCCAATGGATAGCCAAACTAGAGAAGAGAAAATCTGAAGGTGTAGCAATGGCTATCTTTGAGTATTTGAAAAGATGAATAGAGGGATGGAATCAAGCATGTTCCGCTTGGCTCTAAAGGAGCAGAGCATGAGAAGAGTAATGAGAAGGTAAAGAGAGGCAGAATAAAGTTTTTAATGAGGAATAAATTCCTAACAATTAAAGAAATTCAGTTAAATATCTATCCAATATAATGCAATTTAAACAATTACGAAGTGCCAACCAACCATATGTAAAGAAGCAGAGTGGGTTACTTTAGAAAGTAGTAGGTTCTGGATTCAGCCATTCTGAAGAGCAATTTGGAACTACGCTCAAAAAGTTATCAAACTGTGCATACCCTTTGACCCAGCAGTGTTTCTATTGGGCTTATATCCCAAAGAAATCATAAAAGAAGGAAAGGGCCCCACATGTGCAAGAATGTTTGTGGCAGCCCTTTTTGTAGTGGCTAGAAACTGGAAACTGAATGGATGCCCATCAATTGGAGAGTGGCTAAGTAAATTATGATATATGAATGTTATGGAATATTATTGTTCTGTAAGAAACGACCAGCAGGATGATTTCAGAGAGGCCTGGAGAGACTTGTATGGACTGATGCTGAGTGAAATGAGCAGAACCAGGAGATCATTGTACATAGCAACAACAAGACTATATGATGATCAATTCTGATGGACATGGCTCTCTTCAACAATAAAATGTTTCAAACCACTTCCAATTGTTCAGTGAAGAAAGCCATATATACACCCAGAGAAAGGGATATGAAATGTGGACCACAACATAACACTTCCATGCTCTCTATTGATGTTTGCTTGCATTGTGTTTCCTTTCTCTGATTTTTCTTTCTTGTAGATATGATTTTTCTTGCACAAAAATGTGTGGAAATATGTATACATATATTCGATTTGTCAAGTATTTTAACATAATTAACATGTAGTGTTAATCTAGGGAAGGGGCAAGGAGTAGGGGGGAAAAATTTGTTACAGAAAGCTTTGTAAGGGTTAATGTTGAAGAATTACCCATACATATGTTTTGCAAATAAAAAGTTAAAAAAAAAAAAAAAAAAGTAGTAGGTTCTTCCACACTAGAGGGCTTCAAAGACAAGATGACCACTTATCAGTCTCAATTGCAGTGACAGTTGTTAGTTTCTTTTACATATTTAAGTTGGACTAGTTGGCCTCAGATTCTGTGATTTTTAAAAAAATCCAAACCCTATTTTCTTTTTTATGATCTCTTTGGGATACAGGCCTAGGAAAGACATAGCTGGATCAAAGCTTTTGCACAGTTTGATAGCTTTTTGGGCATAGTTCCAAATTGCTCTCCAGAATAGTTAGATCAGTTCACAACTCTACCAACAATGTATTAGTATCCAGTTTTCCCACATCCCCTCCAACATTCATCATTATCTTTTCCTGTCATCTTAGCCAATCTGAAAAGAGTGAAGTGGCACCTCAGAGTTGTCTTAATTTGCATTTTTCTAATCAATATTAATTTAGAGCATTTTTACATGACTAGAAATGGTTTTAATTATTTCATCTGAAAATTGTTTATATCCTTTGACCATTTATCAATGGGAGAATGGCTTGTATTCTTTTTTTTTTTTAAATTTTATTTTATTTTATTTGCATAACATATGTGTGGGTAATTCTTCAACAATAACCCTTACATAGCTTTCCGTTACAAATTTTTCCCCCCAACTCCCCACCCCTCCCCTAGATGGCAGGATATCCACTACATGTTAATTATGTTAAAATATTGGCAAATCGAATATATGTATACATATTTCCAAACTTATCATTGGTGTGCAAGAAAAATCTTATCTACACAAACGATATATCAGATAAAGGAAACACAATGTAAGCAAACATCAATCAAGGAGTATGAGAATGTTATGTTGTGGTCCACATTTCGCATCCCTCTCTCTGGGTGTATATGGCTTTCTTCAGTGAACAATTGGAGGTGGTTTGAAACATTTCATTGTTGAAGAGAGCCATGTCCATCAGAATTGATCGTCATATAGTACTGTTGTTGCCGTGTATAATGATCTCCTGGTTCTGCTCATTTCACTCAGCATCAGTTCATGTAAGTCTCTCCAGGCCTCTCTGAAATCATCTTGCTGGTCATTTCTCACAGAACAATAATATTCCATAATATTCATATACCATAATTTATTCAGCCATTCTCCAATTGAAGGGCATCTATTCAATTTCCAGTTTCTAGCCACTACAAAAAGGGCTGCCACAAACATTCTTGCACATGTGGGGGAATGGCTTGTATTCTTATAAATCTGACTCAATTCTCTATATATTTTAGAAATGTGGTCTTTATCAGAAACCTTGGATGTAAAAGTTTTCCCCCTAGTTTTCTGCTTCCCTTTTAATTTTGGCTGCATTAGTTTTGTTTGTACAAAACTTTTTTAATTTAATATAATCAAAATTATCCATTTTGTATTTCATAATGTTTTCTGGTTCTTCTTTGGTCATAAATTCCTTCTTTCTCCACGTCTGAGAGGTAGACTATCCCTTGTTTTCCTAATTTGCTTGGAGTATATCACCCTTTATGTCTAAATCATTTTGAGCATATCTTGCCAAACCCCTTTTCTACAGAACCAAATTGAAATAAAAAGTTCTAAAAGAGATAAGATGAAATAATTCTTAAAACACAGGCTACTAAAAAGCAAACCATAGATTCAGACAGTAGTGTAGTGTACAGAAAACTGGACCTGAAGTCAGGAATACCAACCAGCATTCAATTTGGCCTCAGACACTTACTAGCTGTATGACTCTGGGCAAGTTACTTAACTACTGTTTCTTTAGTTTTATCATCTGTAAAAATGGGAATAATAATAGTACTTCCCTCCCAGGATTTTTGTGAGGATCAAATGAAATAACTGTAAAGTGCTTAGCACAGTGTCTACATACAGTAGTAAATACTAAATAATTGTTAGCTATTACTCCTATTTTAAACTCATTTAAAAAGCTCATGAAATAACACATGAAAGAAGTGCAAACAATCTTTTTACTAGCTAAAACAAAAAGGAAAGAGGAACACAAATGAATCTCAATTTGGTAGGGTAGACAAGCAAAAAGGTGAACAATATTTCAAATGTGTAATTTAATTCAACATTTGTCAAGAGATCTCTAGGTTAGTAGGGAAGAAGGCAATCAACGAGTATTAACTACCTAATAAGCAAGGCATAGTATTAAGGTACTGAGAATAGATACAAAGACTCAGAGCCAGTCAAGACTAAAACAATTAAAAACACAAAACAAAACAAAAAAACAAGCAACATGAATTTACAATTATATTTTAAGAAGAAATCTCTATACTTGAAATGTAAATTATGCATTATTATGCTATTTCCCCTTTCATTTTTGATCTACATTTTAGAATATATTTTTATAGTTTTAATTAGCATTTTTGCTACTTTTTCTTCACTTGCTTCATGTCTTTTCGAATTTGTTTATACATCTCAGTTAACTTCAAGTTGCATTATAGTATTATATAAATTGCTCTAATATGGAACATTATTCAAATATTGAAAATGGAGATTTTCTTGAGATATTTCTACACCAAGTTAAATGATATGGCTACTTTTGTAATTTTCAATGTGTGATACCAGATTTCTCTACAAAAAAAAAAGAGTTTACTACTATGTAATCCCTTCAACAATATAACACAATCCTGCTTTTGGAGGAATTTTGTTAAGTTTTGTAATTTTTGACAATCCAAAAATTACTTGAAGTCTCAAAATTAGTTTAACCTGCATTTCTTTATAACTATGAAGTGATTATTTACAACATATAAATTGTTCATATTTGTTTTTTATTTATTCAGCAAGGACTGGCCTCAAACTACTTCCTATTAGAGCTTCCCTAACTACTTTGTCTTTATTTCCTATATATCACATAAATGTTTCATGTTGGGGCAGGAAGGTGACACAATGGAAAGATTGCTGGTTCTGGAGTAACAAAGTTCAATCATTTCAGTTGTATACAATCCTTCATGACTCCATTTGGGGTTTTTCTTGGCAAAGATACTGAACAGTTTGCCTTTCCTTCTCCAATTTATTTCACAGAAGAAGAAACAGAAACAAACAGGATTAAGTGATTTCCCCAGGGTCACACTAGTATCTGACTGACTCCAAGCCTGACACACTTTCTACAATGCCACTTAACTGTCCCAGGAGTTAGGTAAACCTGAGTTCAAATCTGACCACAAATACTTACTAGTTGTGTGACCTTGAATAAGTCATTTAACCTGTTTACTTCAGTTTCTTCAACTGTTAAATGGAGCTAATAACAGCATTTACTTTGCAGGAGTGTTGTAAAGATCCATTAAGGTAATAAGTGTGTAGAACAACGACTGGCATATAGTAGAGGCTATATAAATGTTAGCTATGATGATCTATGCTGTCTTCCCCTCATAGAATGTAAACTGAGAAATAAATAAGAGATCTAGTCTAGGTTGATTCAATTCAAAGGTTGGATCATATTAACAAAGGAATAATGCAACATCTATCTTTCTTACTTTATTATATACTGCTCCCTTTCCTAACCAAATTGACTGTCTCACTCTTCCCACATTTATTTGGAAAGCTCATCTTCTTCACCTTTTCCCTCCATTTTTTTCCTTCAAAACTCAGCTACTCAAGCATTACTTTCAACAGGAAAGCTTTATTAATCCCACCTAGCACAGGGGTTCTTAATCTTGGGGTCCCATCATCTTTTTAAAAATATATATATATATTTTGCTAACTATTTCAATGTAATTAGTTTCTCTTTGTAATTCTGTATTTTTTTATGCATTTAAAACATCATTTTAAGAGCTCAACAGGCTTCACCAGAATGCCATGGTGTTCAGGATAACAACAAAAGTTAAAAACCCTAGCCTGCCTCTCTACAATTATTTTCTATTTATTTCATATTTGACCTGTATATAATTCCAAGGGGACATACTTCACCTCACCACTCAACAGAATGAAAGAGGAGTCTAAAGAATAGCTTATTCAGCTTATTCAAATAATGATACTCAGACTTTATTTTTCTTTAGATATCTTTTAATAGCTAGCTTTCCCCTTCCAGATAACACTCATTAAATAAGTATACTTCTCTGAATGGGTTAATGATATATAGGGGCAATAGGAAGTAGCATTGCATATTGAGTTTTTTCATGCATAGAAATCCAGGAATCAGAAGGGAGAAATATAGTGAGGAATATTTGGATAAAAATTGATAGAGAAATGGAAGCCATTTTATCTTTGGAATATACTTCAAGACAAATAGGCCAAAAAAGTAATTATATGTGGAGTTCAGGAAATAAGTTAAAAGTTTAGCACAGAGAAATCATATAGTAGTGACACATAACTTGAACTATATGGACAGCTACTGGAGGTCTGCTAAACACAGAATAGCAAGTCCTTTCTTGTTATGTTTTAATGATAATTTCATACTTCCAAGTGAAAGGACCAATCAGAATAAAATCTTATTCTGAAACCTAATTATCACACAAAAAAGGAACTTGTTTCTGGGGTGTAAATAATTAAAACTACTATTTATATAGCATGTTAGGGTTTTCAAAATGCTTTATCCTAAAAAAAAAAAATGCTTTATCCTATTTATACTTCATACCTATACTATACTTATACTATCTAATTTGACCTTCATCAGTGAGGGAAGGTAGGTACTCATAGTGACAACTTCCATTTTATAGATAAGGAAGCTAAAGTGGAGAAAAGTTAAATAAGATGGCCATGACCAAATAGCTAGTAAGTGTCAAAGGAAGGAATCAAACCCAGGTCTTCCTGGCTCCAAGTCTACCACCAGATTGACTATCACTATTCTATCAAAGCCTTAGGGAGAATAACCATTTCATCTTGAAATGTGTGATGGAAGATCAGAAAGCTGGGCAGAGCCTAGATTTGGGGAGAAAAATTTCATAAAAAATTTAAAAAAGGAAACAGAATCGTATGGTTTAAAATTCTATAGGGAGTCACTCAGAAAGGGCTCAATAATGAAATCTTAAAGGCATAAAGAGGAAAAAATCTTGGATAAGGAAAAGGGAATGTTGTCCAAAGGCACTTAACATGGCTACAGAGGAAAACTAAAAAGACATGTCAAAAGACAGGTAATGGAGAATGAGTTCAAAAGCACAGCATAATTCACTAAGAATAATGTGCTTAAGAAAAGAATAAGTTGAAAGTGAGAGAAAAACCAAGGTTAACAAAACCAGCTTTTAAAGTTATGTTGGTTGGATAATCAATAGGGAAGAGAAGGCACAAAGCTAGATTCCTACTTTTTGTTTCCTCTACAAAGAAAGACTTTAGAAATAAAATGAGAAAACAATAGTGATAACTGGGGATGGATAACCAAGATAAGTAAAGAAATAAGAGTACTAAGCTCTCCCAGGTGAGACAGCCACCTGATGAAATCTTTGGATCCCTTCTTAGAAATGTTTTTAAAAAAAGTGAAGTAGTTATAAACTTATTTCTAAAACAAAGTTGGGGACCCCCAGTTAAGAATCTCTGCTCTATACTCCTGCTTGGTTATCTTAAACATATTCTTTACTATTACTTAGGAATCTTTACTTAGAACTGTAAAGAGCCTTAGAAATAATTTTTATAGATCTGAGACCCAAAATGATCTGCCCACATGCTGGCCCTGAAGTCAGGAAGACCTGAATTCAAATTCAGCCTCATACATTTACTGGCTGAGTGATCTGGGCAAGTCACTTCCTTTAAATACCTGTTTCCTCAAATGGAAAATGAGAAGAGTAGCACTTACTTCCCAGAGTTGTTGTGAGGATCAAATGAAATAATAACCGGAAGGAATTTACACAATATCATATATATTTTAGGTACTTAATGAATACTTGTTCCCTTCCTTCATTTAAACATTATGAATATGTGTAAGGTGCTGTTCCAGACAATGAGGGAAAATATAGAAATAAAATACATTTCTTGTCCTCAAAGACAGCTTACAATCCAACAGAACTAAAGCACAAAATAGACAAGAGTAAACAATGAGTAAAATGTTTTGAACATAGAGAAAAAATCACAGCAAATATTGAAATGCTGAAGGAGATTGTGTAGTCCAGTTGAGCTGGAACACAGGATATATGAAGGGCACTAAATAAAGGTCACAAAGCCATGCCAGATCAGACTGCTGACAGACTAAAATGTCAGGCTCAAGAATTTGATTTTTATTCAGGAGACAAATCAAAAAAGGTAATTCTTAGCAGTGAAATTAGATACTTAAGAGTCATTAGAAGCTATGATGGATTCTAAGGGGATGAGACTGGAGACCAGAAAACTGATAGTAAAATTACTGTAAATAATGGTTTGGGGTAAGAAGACAATGGATATGATATGAACAATACTACAAGGGGGGAGGAGGGGAGAGAAACTCCACAGGACTTGACACCTAATTGGGTATAAAGAAAAGAGAGAGGAAAGAGTCAAAAATGATTCAGGATTTTCAAACCGGTTGACTGAGAGAGGGATAATGTCATCAATTGAGAAAGGGGAGAGGGAAATAAATAAGCATTTATATATGCCAGACACTGCACTAGGCACTTTTTATATATATTACTTTATTTGACCCTCACAATAACCTGGCAAAGTGGATGCTGTTGTTATCGCCATTTTATAGTTCAGGAAATTGAGACAAAGAAAGGTTAAATGATTTGCTAGGGTCATACAACTAGTAAACTTCTGAGGCCAGATTGGAACTCTGGTACTCTTGACTCCAGATCCTAGCTGCCTCAGAAATTCTGAGGTCAGGAGAGGGTTTTGGGGGAAATATACTGAGTTTGTTTTAGGAAATAAAGGGTTAAATGGGGGGTGGGGATGGGAGGTGATCAATAAGGAGAATAGCTCATTTAGCAGTCAGAAATGAAGGGGAGAAGAAAGGAATATACAAACTTTCAACTCTATTGTTTTATAACACATAATAAAAGTCTTAAAGACAGTAAAGGTGTATTGTTTAGTCTAAAGCAAAGACAGCAAATATTTAGAAAAGCAAAGAGAAATGTTTAGTCATTTTGACTGGAGAACTGGTTGTGAATAATAAAATCAGAAAAGATAATTCTCAGAGTCACTATGTGACTCTATCCCAATCTTTAAAGTTTGCCCGAAGAGTTTGGTCTGTCTGGTCACTCCTAGGTTGGAAGATGCAAGAAAAACGGCTCTCCGTTCTCCAAGTTGTTCTAGCTGATTACATGTCATGCAAAAGCTGAGCTCCTGGCTCCCTCTAGTGGCTGTAAGGATTAAACTAGAATTCTAAAACTACAGTTATCTCTGCAGCGTGGCTCACACTTACCGAAAGTTTTTCCACATCTCCCTTTAAAACTCGTTCTAAGTAAAGCTGTTTAAGTTCACGTTCCAAACGAGATGGCAGCCCAGGGTACATGGTAGATCCTCCAGAAAGCACAATGTGCTTATAAAATTCAGATCTAAAGAAAATAAATTAGGTTATAGATTGAGAATTCAAAAAAACAAAAGGAAATCAATCAATCATCCTTACCTCCAATCCCTTATTCTACAGATGAGGAGAGAAGGAACAGAAATTAAGTAAAATAATTTATCCAAAGTGTGACACAATGGAACTAAAAGTCAGGTTCCCTGTCATCAGTTCGGTGCTCTATTCAGTGCTGTCAGAATGCAGCAGAGTACAGTAGTAACTGATTTGCTTGGTATATATCAGGGAGGGAGCATTATAGGACTGAGCCAGAGATCATCTTCTCAGATCCCCTTCTCTGACCAACAGGAAAGCTAAGGATTTGAGAAGTCAAAAGAATTGCCTGGGATCACGTAGGTAAACTGAGATTGGATAAATTTATAAATCATAATTCAGAGGTGGAAGGGCCGTTAGAGGTTATGACCTGATCCCATCCTTTCACAGACCAGGAAAATGAAGAAAGTGCTTTGCCCCAAGGTCATAAAGAGAACTGTCAAAAAGAATCAGAGCTTGAACCCGGACTATCTACTTCCAGAGCCAGTGCGCCCATTGTTCTGTACTACATGGCTCATTCAAGTTTAAATGCAGGGTGATAGGTGTAAAATGCCTATCATTCTTCTCCTCCCCCCCTATTCTGACACTAAAACCAATGCATTCAGTTTAGAATCTGTAAGGAGCTCTGGGTGGTACCCCCTCAAGAGTCATGAAGCCCTCCCTACCTGGACCTTCCATCTCTGACCTGGACAACATCATCACCCTCACTCTTGTTGGGTACATGCAGGTCAAGAATGTTACTGATAGGAGTCTGGGAGCTGTGCCACCATATCCATGTGAAAGAGGTGGATTTCCATCCCATGGCTGTCCAAATTAACAAGTGGCAAAGCTGAAATTCAAATTCCAGCACACTGCCCAGAACATAGTAAATCTTTAATAAATATTTGCTGATTGCCTGTCTCCACATCCATGCTCTTTCCACTGTAGCTATTTATTCCTGGTGCTGCTTTTAATTTGGTTTCATCTAGATAATCTTGCCAAGTCTCCATTTTCTAATAATACTTCACGGAAAAAAACCACTAGTCACAGATACTTACTGCTAATGAATAACAAACCTCTCAGTTACATTATAGTGCCCATAATTATGGTCTTTACTAAGTGGTATATTATTCTATTTATAGGAGTAGATATTTTGCATCAGGAGCTATGAAGATTAAAAATATGCACCTACACATACATATACACACATGAATATTGAATACTTAAGTATGTTTTTCTATGTGTAATAAACTATATATATATAAAAGTTATATTGTTCTCAAATGTAAAACACTTTTGGGTAAGAAGTTGTGGCTCAAATTATGCTTTGTGCTTTGTGTATTAAAAGTGTTTTTAAAAAAATATAAAAAACCAAATACTAGTCATAGGTAAACAATGGGAGGCAGCATGACATGGTAGTTCTGGCATCAGAGGAGACAAGTTCAAATCCTCCCTGACACTTATTACCATATAGGACCATAGACAAATCACAACTTTCTGGGTCCTCAATTTCTTTATCTATAAAATATAGGATTGAAAATATCAGAGGAGCAATGATGAAAGATGCAACCCACCTCCTGACAGAAGAGTCAAATGGACTCAAAATACAAACATATTTGCAGACTTGGCTACTGTAGAGATTTATTTTCCTCAACTCTACATATTTGTCACTTTTTTTTCCTTCCCAAACAGAGAAGTGTAGGAAGGGAAAAGAAGCAAATTAAGGATATGATTATACACCAAAAAAAAAAAAAAACCATAAAAAAGAAAAACAGCAAGGAAGAAAAAAAGTCATATAAGCATTTTTGAAAAAACAAAGGAAAAAGTCAAAAAGAATCATAGACAATAAGAAGCATAATTTTCAAAATTACATGTTGATGACTTCTATGGAAATGTTCTGTATAACTTCACAAGTGCCTTCTTAATCAGAGGAGAGATGGAGGAAGGAGAAAGAAAGAATCTGGAACTCAAGTGCTTTAAAAAGTTGTTTTACATGTAAGTGTGGAAAAATAAAATATTAAATTTTTTAAAAAGAAAAAAAAGTCACATGTTGAATTTATTCTCTATCAAATAAGAAAAGCAAGCTCTACATAATACAGAGCTAGAGCTACATAATACATACAATTCTGTATGGAAATACTCCTTTGGTGTGTGCAGTTCAGGTTTTATTTTTGTTTTTGTTTTTTTTGTTTTTTTTTTAAGAGATTGGATGAGATGGCCTTTAAGGTTCCTTCCACCCATAACAGAATCTTATGAACAAAAATGGACCATATGGACTTTAATAGACATTATTATATCAACTATGAAACAAAAATATCTCTGCCAAAAGTATTTTCATAATTAGAAAGTGTCAATTAGAGGGGTATCTGACAGTCTTCTGCTTGTCTTACTGTTTGCCAAGACCCAGGATAAAAGAAATGTTCTCTCACTGTCTCCTCTTCCACAATTACTTTACCAACATGACTCATTGAGCATATCCCCTTAAATTATGGTCAACGAATCTATACTTTAAAAAGTGGCTTTTAATCCACTATCATGGATCTATTTTTAGTGTTTGAAGTTCATTTCTATCCTTCAGAAATTACTTTCCAGTACTTAAAAATATTAACTATTGTGAATTAAATAACAGCTCAACCACTATTTACAATATACCCATTTCTAAAAGCTTATATAAAAGCACAAATCATCCCAACCTACCTGGTATCAATATCAGCAGCCTGGATTGTGTTAAAAAGCAATTCAGCAACACCCACTCCTTCCACATTGATCAAATGAGGTTGAAATAAAGCTTCAGGTGCTTCAAACCTTTCTCCACCAACTTTGATAATTCGGCCATCTGGGAGCTAAAATATAATAAAAAACGAGTAGAGATACATTTAATAAGAATTCATGACCACAGTGGCCAAAATCAGAACTGGCTTTCCATTACTACAAAAGCATAGAACTAGAAAAGAGGCATTTGCATTTGGGTTTTAATAGAACAATGGACAAGTTCAAATATAGACTCTACCATTTAAATGTCTGAATGACTGGGCAAGTTATACAAATGTCCATAATTCTTTTCCCTCACCTTTAAAATGCAGGCCAATTAATAAGCTTTTATAAAGCTCTTACTATGGATCAGGAAATAAGCTAGGCACTATAGATGCAAACAGATGTTGCCCTCAAAAAGTTTTTACTCTATTTGGGGGATAAAGCCTATTCACAGACAAGTAAACAAAAAATAAATGTCGATTAACAATCCTTTTAAAAGAGGTGGTACTTGATCTGAACCTTGAAGGAAATTCGGTTTCCCAAAAGGTGGAGAGGTAAGTATGAGAGCACTCAAAATATGAGAAGACGGTCTGTGTAAAGACATAACTAAGCTAATCTGGCTTGAATTATAGATAGAGCACACAATGGTTTATGTAGTCAATATAGAAAAATATGTTGAAGCCAGACTGTGAAGGTTTTTTTCCCCCAATTTCTTTTTTTAAATAGCCTTTTGTTTTTCCTAATACATACAAAGAAAGTTTTCAACAATAACCTTTGCACAATCTTATGTTCCAAATTTTTCTACCTTACTTTCTACTCCCACCCATAGACAGCAAGCAATTTAATATAGGTTAAACATATGCAATTCTTTTAAATGTATTTCCATATTTGTCATGCTATACAAGAAAAATCAGATCAAAACAAACAAAAAAAAAACACCACGGGGGACGGGGAGAGAATAGGCAAGCAAACAACAATAACAAAAAAGGTGAAAATGCTATCTTGTGATACAAATTCAGTTCCTATAGTCCCCTCTTTGGATGTAGATGGCTCTCTCCATCAGCAGTCTATTGGAATTGGCCTGAATCACTTCATTGTTGAAAAGAATTACATCCATCAGAGTTGATCATCATCTAATCTTGTTTCTATGTACAATGTTCTTTTGCTTCTGTTCACTTCATTTAGCATTAAGTAAGTCTCTCCAGGCCTCTCTGAAATCATCCCCCTGATCATTTCTTATAGGGCAATAATATTCCATAACATCCATATAACATAACTTATTCAGCCATTCCCCAACTGATGGTCATCCATTCAGTTTCCAGTTCCTTGCCATTACAAAAAGGGTTGCCAAAAAACATTTTTTTTTGCTTTTTGCTGAGGCAATTGGGGTTAAGTGACTTGCCCAGGGTCACACAGCTAGGAAGTGTCTGAGACCAGATTTGAACTCAGGTTGTCCTGACTTCAGGGCTGGTGCTCTATCCACGGCGCCACCTAGCTGCCCTGCCAAAAACATTTTTGCACACGTGGGTCCTTTCCCCTTTTTTATGATCTCTTTGGGATACAGGCCTAGTACAGACACTACTGGATCAGAGGGTATGCAGAGTTTGATAGCCCCTTGGGCACAGTTGTGAAGATTTTAAGTGACAACAAAAGAGTATGTATTTTCTCCAAAAGGCAATGGAGAAGAGGTGGGTGTAGGGGAAGAAGATAATGAGTTCTAAATCCTATTTTGAATAGGATGAGTTGGATATCTTTGGGACCTCCAAGTGCAGATGTCCAACAACATGGTATAGTGCAAAGAGCACTGAATCTGAAGATGAGTCAGAGCTGGGTTCAAATCCAGCCTGATACTTTCTATCTGTATGAACGCAAGTACAAGTCACTTCCCTGCCCAGGGTCTCAGTTGTTTTTGATCAACAAAATGGGAATTAGGCAGATCTCCAAGATCTTTTGGAACTTAAGCACTATGACCTAAAACTCATGACTGGAGCTCAGCAAAAAGAAGAAAAAAATGGGGGGCTATGTACATAGAGATATGAATATATCTACTCTTGGGATATCGTTCTAAATATCTAAAGAATGCATATATAAACTGTGATTAAAAGCTGGATTTTCACTCTCTGTTCAGGGTACTGGAGGCAAAGGGTTTATTATTTATCAAAGATTAAATAACAGTTATAGCGAAACTTTTTTAAAGTGTTTTGCAGCAACAGAATACCCTTTCAAACTACTTGACTTTTTCTAACAGATTATATTATTTTGCATACTTTTTATATAAGTTAACTAAAAGTGTTCGTAAGTTTTTCTTTAAGCATGAACATTAATTTCAAAT
The DNA here is from genome assembly GCA_023553655.1 of Myrmecobius fasciatus. NCBI lineage: Eukaryota > Metazoa > Chordata > Mammalia > Dasyuromorphia > Myrmecobiidae > Myrmecobius > Myrmecobius fasciatus. The sequence continues at coordinate 166,091 of JAJPUD010002088.1, forward strand.
TTTCCAAAGAAGAATTGAGAAAATGAACTTCCTCTTTTACAGAACTGGAGGGCTCTTATGTTTAGCTTAAGAACTATCAGGTAGTCGGAGCTCACATAGATAATGCAAATATTGTCAGAAAGTCAATATATTAGTTGTTCTCATTGTTTTTTTTAATAAGGGATAGCTTGCTAAATAGGGATAATATTTGGGAATGAATATAAACATAAAAACAAAAAGATTGTCATTTAAAATAAAAAACTTTAAAACATTTAATATAAGCATAAGCTTCATATCAATTTTTAAAGGTGTATGGTTTTGTGAAGTTACTTCACAAACTTGGGTCATACTAACATTATATTTATTTAAATGAGCAATGCTGAAAGGAAACTTTCTCTCTACTACTACTACACCGTTCAGCAGACTGAAATTACAAGCCAAATATGTGCATTGGTATGTTGGCATTTGATGTATTTCTTTATGAGATCCTAAAATTAATTATGGTATTTGATCACAGTTGCTTTAAAATTTTTAACATATTCATTATATTTAGCACCTCCTCAATCGATCCTGTTATATAATTAGTTTCCATGATAGAAATAACTCATCTAAAACTATTTCATCTGTTGGCTACAAAAATCAAATTAAAACCACTATCTTAACAAAAAGCACATTCAATTCTATTATAACATGTATTTTTAAAAAACAAATCTGTTTCTATGTGGTAAAAATCTGAGCATAAAATAAATTTGAGTTTAAGACTGATTTCATCAGAGAAAAAGAGTCAGAACATAGAAAAGTGCACCAATTCATAGTAACTCATAACCTGTAATCCTTTTAATGCCCATTCCTACAATCAAATTTAATGTTTTCCAAGGAATAACAGCATTTTTATTGTTTTTCTTCTGGTACAGCTGGAGCAATATGTTCACACACATTCCTTTTGTCAAGATAAGCAGCACCACTATTCACTTTAGTATCTATGTATTTCTTAAACAATTAATGTTTTAAATTGTACTGGTGATTTATTAAGTTTCTAACTTTTTTGTGTCACTGACAAAGTTTTGAGTGTTATCTCCCCCATGTCATATTCCCCCAAAAGCCTATGGTTTTTACTGTACAATTTTGCATAGCAGTGATTTTTAGAACATATTTCATATTATAGTAGAACTGACTGCACTCTATTTCTGAGTTGTGAAATGCAAAGTTTAAAAATACAAATTACAAACCAGTGCATTATATCCTTGAATATCTCAAGTGAGTTAACAGAAAAGTTTGCTTTTAACAGATCAAGAGATCTGAGGGAAAAGTATTCAAACATGAGGTGGTCTTGGCTATACTTAACATCTCAAACTTTATGAAACATTGTTTTTCTCTTTGATATTGCCATATCATCACTTTTCAAATTCCCTTATTGGTAGGATCCAATTTTTTCATTCCTCCCCCCCATTTTTTTCTCCAATATGAATCATGAAGGCAAGTAAAAGATCAATCAGGAATCTAGGAATGCCTTAAGTATACCTTTGGAAAAAGCTATAGAAGGAGCTCAATAATTGTGATTTTGCTAAAAAACAACAACCAAACTTCATTACATATTTAGTCAGTGTTAAATATGGCTTTAATTTCTTTCTTTCCTAAATAAAATTAAGAAAGACATATTTAGATAAACTTAAAGGCTAATAGATGTTACTTTAAGTCAACAACTGAAGTCTTTTAAAAAGAACTCGGTTACAGGGAAATAAATGTTATCCATTCCATTAATTTTATTTAATGGATAAGATTTATAATCAATTAATTAATTAGTTAAACACTGATTCAAAGAAAAGAATGCTACCTACTGAACTGTCAAAGAAAACTTTTATATACCCAAATTTGAGGAAGGATGGAAGTAGAATAAGACAGAACAAATTTATACAGAATTCTCAGCTTTAGTCTATGCTGTATAGTATTATAAAATGATCAGTACCATAAAATCTTAAGAAATGGAAGAAAATTTTAAATACAATGTACCCCAACTTTTCAAACAATTATTTATACTTCTTAATACATGAACAAAAATATTTGAAGTAGGAAATATGTCCTCTCAAAACCAAATATACTCCACTATTTTAAATGCTCTGTAATCTCATCAATGTGCATATTGTTTTCTTCTATGTAGACTGGAACTCAGTCATGAAGAAAAAACACTGACTGACTGTCTGAAATTAGATACATCATACTCACCGTATAAGATTCAACTAATACTGTGGTTTCTAGGGCCAGTTTCTGCTCCTGTTCAATATTGTACCCCACATAGCACAGTTTTTCTTTAATCATGCGAACAGTTTCAAAATCAGCAGAATGGTTGAAGGCATATCCTCGAAGAAGAAGCAACTGACATGAAAACAAGAGAGAATGAGCACTGCTATTTCTATCTTTAGATTTTAAATTCTGTGTGACAGTAGTAATCACTTACAATGTTTTAAGGTTTTCAACATGATTTAACAATATTTTTATTTGATCCTCACAATCACCCACCAAGGAAGACATTATTCTCCTCTTGCAGGTGAGAAAGTTAGGCACAGAAAGGTTCAGTGAACCGCTCTGTAATAGAATTGAAATATAGGATTCTTTTGATTCCAAATCCAGTGTTTTTTTTTGCTCTGCTGCATCATATACACAGGATGTATTAAATAATAGCAATTCCTTCCCCTTCCCCTTTCTTTATCTATACTCCATGTTCATAATTATTTCTTAATCCCCTCCAATCTAACTTTGTTCTCATAACTCAACTCAAACCTTTCTTATGCCATTTGTCCATGAAATATAAAAGGAAGAAATTCTGTAAAAACGGTTTGATCAGAAATATATTAAGTTATATTTATAAAAGAGGTTTACCTCATCATTAGAGTTGGTCTTCAGATAATCAATTACTTTTGGACACAACTCATCCAAACCCAAGAATCAATAAGAGTATACACACACACACACACACACACACACACACACACACACACACACACACACACACACACAC
>JAJPUD010002088.1:169095-213546 GCA_023553655.1 Myrmecobius fasciatus
CACACACACACACACACACACACACACACACACACACACACACACACTTATTTATTTTAGGGGTGTATAATTTCATTATATACCCCTAAAGTATTAGAAATATGAAAATGATACATGGCCTTTTCTCTTACATGATTTTCTTATATGATACAAAAGTTTATATGAGAGAAATGTTCTGTGTCACCACCCCCTTTGCCATGAAAATCCTACAAAGATTCCTACCACCTATGATCAGCAGTGTGTAGTATATATGAGATCCGTACCACAACAGGATGCTACATCCTAATTCTATCTCTGAAATCTCTTCTATCCCATTCTGTACTTTCCATTCCTACTCCACCAACATGACTGAAGCCCTCATCCTCTCTTCTCTAGCCTATTAGATCATACTTATATAATCTCACAAAAGCTCTAAATCCAAGTGTTATAACCCATTTTACAGATGAGGAAAGAGGTTCTGAGATTAAGTGATATTCCCCCAGGTCACAAAGAATTAGAAAAACATCAGAGATTTAGACTCAGGCATTCTGATGCTAAATTCCATCCCAGTCCCTGACTACTCTCTATCTGATCCTTTTACATTGCTGCCAATGTATTTCCTACCATATAATCTGGGTCACAAAACTCTTACACTGAAAAAAGTCTTTAATGATTTATCACTGCCTACTGAATAAAAAGCACAAACTTCTTAGCCTAGCAGGCTCTTATCTGGAATAAACTTATCTTTCTAGTCATATTTCACAGGACTTTCTTTTGTATAGATTTTATATAGCAACTGAACTGGCCAACTCCCTTTTTTCTTTGCTCCATTTGACCCTCTGTCTTCTGGTTTTCAGGATGCCAATTCTTACACATGGCTAAATTCTCTTCTTCCCTCATCTCTCTCTACTGATAACCTTCTTCTCATTTAAGGCCTAGTTCAATTCAAATTTGAAAAAAACTATAGGGATCCTAAAAAAGTTATAAATTCAATGGGATTAAAGACAGCAATGCATCCTTAAACATATTCACCTGATGTGTAACAGAAAAAAAGAATTAAACAGAATGCAATTTAAATAATTAGGCCCAATTCCTAATTCTTAGTTAATCCTAAATCTAAATAATAATCCCATTGACTGGAAACACCCATATTACCTAAAGCCTATTCATTTGTTTTTAAAAGCTGTTGGAAGAAAACATTACTAGGAGGCTAATTTATAAATGTGAGGTTTTTTCCATTATGTATCCTGTAGATTGGAGAGATTTTTTTGATATTTTCTGAAATGAGAATTGTTCAACATAGTATAGTTTAATGAAGACAAACCAGAAAATGTTTCCCCTCCATCTTACCTTGATAAGGTATCTGGTAATATCTCTCCCAGCAATATCCAGTCTTCTGGTAAGGTGAGGGAGAGAAAAGCCTTCATATACTGGACATATATGAGTTACACCATCACCAGAGTCCACAACAACACCGGTCAATAAACCTTGGCAAAAGAAACAGCATATGAAATAAAAGGGAAAGAGCAGAAAAATTGTAGCCAGAAAATTTTAAATATTGATGGAGTAAAGAATGCCATTCTGTACTTTTATCAACTGGGAAGTGATAGAAACAAATACCTTTCATATCTACAACATAAAACTTCTATACAATTGAAATACAGTTCTCTTTTGGACAGTCCTGATTAAAAGATTAAAATTGTATTTGACAGACTAAAGGGAAAAATAAACTTTCCCTAAAATTTCAAATGGAGAAAAAGCAGAAAGCTTCAAAATCACATGAAAATAATCATTATAAGCTAACATGTATGTGTGTGTATGTGTCTACATATATATGTATATATATACACATATGTATCTCACTTCAGAGTTTGCAAAGGACTTTACTATATTTATTTTATCTACTTGATAATCACAACTATCTTGTGAAGTGGATACTATAGTTATCTCCATTTTGCAGAAGGAACTAAAGGTCAAAGAAGTAATTTGGCCAAGGTCATACAGTTATGAGGTATCTGAGACAGGATTCAAGTTCTTCCTGACTCCAAGTCTAGAACTCTAGACATGCCATCATGTGACAGTTATTTCAAGATATAAATTTGTTTGAAAATATGTAACAGGAGCAAATGCAGATGATTTGTGAAAAGGCTTAAAGATGCAGTATGAGAAATACACAATCTTTTCCTGGAATGTCCTAAGCACTGACACTATTGACTTCTCTCTAACTAGACCATCTTTTATTCCACTGCCTCCCCACAATATCCCATTGTCCAAGTTCTCTTCATAATTTTCTGACTACTTCCTCTTTCACCTCCTCTTCCTTCTCCTTCATAATATAGGCATGTATTTCTCAAGGCCCCATTCTTGGCCCTCTGATCTTCTCTCTCTATGCTCTTGCAGGTCTCAAAGATTTCCAAGGTTTAAACAACAGTAGACTTGAAATCACCTCTGACTTCATGTGTCTCCTCTATTGCTTACTCTGTATGATCCTGTACCAGTCATTCACCACCCCCAGTAAAATAAAAACAAAACTTGCCAGAATACCAACTTTATGAGATAGTAAGGAAAGCATTTTGGAAACCTAAAGTGTTAGATAAAATTAAATAGTAATTGCCTAGCATAATTCACTGAAAACATTAGGTACTTAATACTTATTAAACAAACACCTAGAATAGTCCTTATAAGCAAAATAAAAAATTTGAGTTTAATCAATTTTGAATGATTAAAATTCTACCTCACATTCCCTAGACATCTGGTAAGAATAATTAACAGAAGAAAAAATGACTTTACAAATTACTGTGAAAACAAGCCTTAGTATCTTATGCATAATCATTGATTTAAAACTCTCAAATATTTAAAAGTATAATACTGCTGTGAGAGAACAGCTTTATTATTGTAAAAGATTCCCTGGTGATAATGAGACCACATGCAGTCATGAAAACTAATGAATTTGGGTCAAAAACTAATCTAATTAACCAGACCTACATTTACTATACTTCAATTTAAATTCAATTTTAAAAAAATCTTCAAACTTTACAAAATATTGCTATGCATTTTGGAGGTAATACCTTTTATCACTAGGTAATGTCTGAGAAGGGGCAGCTTGGTGGCACAGTGAATAGAGGGCCCTGGAGTCAGGAGTTCAAATCTGGCTTCAGAAACTTCCTAGCTATGTCAACTCTGCTTACCTCATCTATATAATGAGCTGGAAAGGAAATGGCAAACCACTCCAGTATCTTTACACCCTCACCCCCCCCAAAAAAAAACCCAAAACAAATGGGGTCACAAGGAGTTGGACACTATTGAAACAACTGTACAACAAAAATGTCTGAGAAGCAAGAGGGAACTAAGTAAGTTAACAAATTCATGTTCTTTTACTATTCCATTATGTATGGAATAGTAGCTACCATATGAAATTAAGTCATTCTAAATTCTTTCTGTGAAATTTTAAAAGATCTTCATCCTTACATGGATAAATTCTAAAGAACTCATGATAGTGTAATAAAAATTATTAGCCTTAAAAGTATAAAACAAGGCCAAGAAATTTTAAAATGTTTTTTTTAAACCATTACCTTTATTTGCTTTGTATACACATAATTTTAAGATGTTTTAGAACCATCTAAATGGTTCTAAAACACCATTTAGATGTATGTACATTAAACAAGTTGGTTGAAAACTTATAATATATAATTATAATAACCAAAGTTTGGTCCCAAGGAAGAAATGAGGAAAAGGCACCTTCTTTTTGCTGAAGAGGTGAAGATATAGAGTATAGAAATAGAAATTTGCATATGCTATCAAACTGGTTGGTTTGGCCAAACTTTTAATTCCTTAAAAATATTTTTGAAATAAGATGGCTTGCTAAGTAGGGACTAGGGGAGAATTCAGATCAGCATTTATAAAGTCAGGCACTGTGCTAAGTACCGGGAATACAAAAATAGGCAAAAAAGCAGTCCCCAATCTCAGAGATATAACAGTCTAATGGAGGAGACAACATGCATATAACTATGTCCTGCTAAGATATATACAGAATAAACTGGGGGTAATTTCAGAGAGAAGTCATGAAGATCAAGGAAGATTGGGAAAGGTTTCTTGCAGGTTTAACTCTAGGTTAGACTGGAAGGAAAAAAGGGCAAGTGGGAGAACTAAAGAAAACATTCAAAGTCAGAGACAGTGTCAAGTTCAAGGAACAGTAAGGATACCAGTATTATTAGATCACAGAGTAAGTTATAAGAGATATGAGTAAAATGTAAAAAGATTGAAAATATAGGAACCAATAAGATTATGAAGGGCTTTAAAAGTTAAACAGATTTCCAAATGATGAAATTAAAGCCATCTATAGTTATATGAAAAAATACTCTAAATCATTATTAATCAGAGAAATGCAAATTAAAATAACTCTGAGGTACCACCTCACACCTCTCAGATTGGTAAAGATGACAGGAAAAGATAATGGTAAATGTTGGAGGAGATGTGGGAAAACTGAGACACTAATGCATTGTTGATGGAATTGTGAATTGATGCAACCATTTTGGAGAACACTATGGAACCATGCCCAAAGGACTATCAAACTGTGCATACCCTTTGATCCAGCAGTGCCATTAATGGGTCTGTATCTTAAGGAAATCAAAAAGAAGGAAAAAGGACCAATATGCAAAAATATTTGTAGCTGCTTTTTTAATAGAAGCAAAGAATTGGTAAAGGAGTGGATGCCCATCAACTGGGGAATGGCTGGTATATAAAGGTAATGGAATGATGATGAACAAGCTGCTTTTAGAAAGGCATAGAGATTTACACAAACTGATGCTGAGTAAAAAAAGCAGAACCAGGAATACTTTGTACACAATAACAATAATAATGTGTGATGATCAGCTATGAAAGACTTGGTTCTTCTCAGTAGTTCAGTGATCTGAAGTAATCCCAATAGACCTTGAACAGAAAAAGTCATCTACATCCAGAAAAAAAACTAAGGAGATTGAAGGTAAATTAACACAGGCTATATTAACTTTTTTTTTTTTAATCTCTCCTATGGTTTTTCCTTTTTGCTCTTATTTTTCTTTCCTAACATGATTCGTAAATCAATGTATATTAAAAATAAATAAATGTACTAGAAAAAAAGTTAAACAAAAGGATTTTATATTTTATCATTAAGGTAACAGGGAACCACTAATACAGAGTTTATTGAAGGAGGAGCAGCAACACAGTTAAATCTATGTGCCAGGAAGATCAATTTGAAAGCAGATAAAAGGATGGACTGGAGTGGGAAGAGATTTGCAGCAGATCAACAATATTATTGCAATGATCCAGGCTTCAGATGATGAAGGCTTTTACTAGTCTGGTAACAATGTCAGAGGAAAGAGATGTTTAAATGTTAGAAATAACAGGATTTGACAATTTGTAACTTGAGTGATCTTAAGAGATGGACAGGATGTGGTGGATATGAGAAGGACTGAACACCTTGAAAGAACACCTTGGCTGTCAGCCTGGGTCACAGGAAGGTGGTAGTACCTTTGATTGTAATAAGTTAGAAAGAGGGATGAGTTCATGGGGGGATGAGGAAGAGGGAAGGGGAGAAGATGAGTTCAGTTTCAGACATGTTGAATTAAAGATGTGTGTGGGACATCCAATTCCAGATATTCAATAGGAAATTGGGTAAGGAAAACTGAAGGTTAGGAGAGAGCTTAGAGCTGGACAAATACGTTTGGAGAATCAGCTACACAAAGATGACAGTTAATTCCAAGAGAGCTGATGTGATCACCCAGTTAAAAAGTACAGAGAGAACGGCCCAGGACAGAGCCTTGGGGAACACCCATTGAATTGGCATTACCTGGATGGAGATCCAGCAAAGGAAATTGAGAAGGTGCAATCTTTACAAGTAGAGGAGAAAGAGGAGAAAGAGCAGTGCCAGAAAAGCCTAAAGAGAAGAGGATGATAACATATAAGGCTACAAGAAGTCAAGAAGGATAAGGACAAAGAAAAGGCCATTAGATCTGGCAATTAAAATATCATGACTAACATTGTAGAGAGCAGTTTCAGCTGAATGAAAAAATAAAAGCCACACTATAGAGAGTTAAGAAGAAAGTGAAAGGAAAAGAAATGGAGTCATCTACTATAAACAGCTTTCTCAAATAGTTTAGCTACAAAAAGGAGGAGAGATATGTCTAGGATAACTAGTGAATATAGACGAATCAAATGAGGGTTTTTTGGGGAAGGCGGAGACATAAGCATATCTACAGCCAATACACAGGAAATGAGTGACTGAAAATTACTGAGGAGGGATGTTAATAAAGAAGGCAATCTGATGCAGAAGATGATATGGAGGAAAGGGAAACTTGTGCATATTAAAGGGTTTGCCTTTGAAAGGAGAAAGGCTACCTCTTTATGTCAAACAGAGGTAACAGGAGACAATTGTAGAAAGAATCTAAATGAGATGAGATAATGAAAAAGCAGAAAGAAGTTTTGTAAATGGCCTAAGTTTTTTCAGTGAAATATGAGACAAAGTCCACAGATGAGAGAGGGAACAAAGGAGAACTACTGGAGATTTGAGAAGGGATGAAAAGTTTTTGGAAAAAAGCCAGTTGTGATGAATTGGATAGTGAACAGATTAGTGACAGATGTAAAAAGGATTGTTTTGCCATGAAATAAAGAGGCAAGGGACTCAAGATAAGAGGATATGGTAGAGCTTACCTGGGGAATAGAGGAGAATATAACCAAAGAAAAGTGATAGCCTAGGAAAGAACTGAGAAGTAACAAGGATGAGAGGCCATGGAAAAACAACACCAGAAGCTTGGAGTTTCAGAGTTCATGAACATGGATGTAGAATGGCAAGATCACAGGCATTACCATCTCTATATATAGCTGTGTTGGGATAGAGAAATGGATCACAGAAATAAGCTGAGAAATGGAGAAGTTATGGTATTTGAGGGAAAATCAATATGCACATCGAAATCCCTTAGTATAAAGACAAGAGTTTAGGAAGAAAAGAGAGTTAATGAACTCACTAAGGATGGAAGGAGGTCATTAGACAACAGCCACCAGAATTTTGGTATACAGGGACTGAATGAACCTCAAAGGAAAACATGTTATAAATGATAGTAGTAGAGAGAGAGAGCTCAAAGTAGTAACTCAGGTGAGTTGTTAAGACCACTAAGTGAAACTCCAAGGAGAGAAAAAAAAGGGGGCCTATGAGAGAGCTTTGGGGGATACCTATAGCTAGTGAGCGTTACTTAGATGATAATCTAGCAAAGAAACTAAGAGGCGATAAATTAGATTTGGAAAAAGTAAGACAGAACGTAGTCAAAAATTTAGGGTGCGAGGAGGCAGAATCTGCTGTTGAAGACAAATGGTATGGGATCAAGGGTGACTAGAGTTTTTCTCTGGCATGAAGAACTACATCTTTACTTGAGATGGATGAAGGAAGAGACAGTAAGGGAAAATATGATGTGAAATGAGAAGAGGCAAAGATAGATAGATCTTTCAACCAAAGGCCTCTATTTTTTCAGTGTAATATGAGATAAAGTTCTTGTCTAAAGGAAGGTAGAAGGGTGGAAAAAGGGAAGTTTTTGGAGGCTTATGGAAGAATGACAAGCTTGGAATGGCTTGGTTGTCTTCTTTGATTCTGTCTCCCTTGGTCTCTAAGCTTGTCTCTCACATCTGTTTTTGCTTTTCCATTTTTTAATTTCATAGCTAGTCTCCCTGATAAGAATGGAAACTCCTTAAGGGCAATACATAGTATGTTTTATATTCTCCCCACAGTTCTTTAGCAAGGTCGGCCGTAAATACTGAGCCATGAAATATGATTTGAAAATGACCCTCGAGATCCAGAGAAATTTAATAGAAAAAGAAGTAAAGGCATTGAGAGATTGTTATTTGTCCAAGATCACAAAGTTAATACATGAAAGACACCTAGAACATTAGTCTCTTCTCTTTAGCTCAGAACTTTTCTCATTAGTTTATGAATCTACCCATGTACTATTTCCAAGTTCATCAAACAATGTGCTTTTTTAAGACACCTATCCACATTGAGAGATACTATATGAAACAATGAAGCAAAAGAATATCACTTCCTCGTACTGAAATGACAGTCGTTATTGGCCTTTATACTAAAATCTGCTAGTTTTATTAAACTTTTCTCAAGTTAAAAGTATTACTAAAAATAATTAAAGATTTTCAGTTAGAGGAAAATAAAGTTATGAACAGTGGAAATTTAAAAAAAACTAAGGTTTTTATTCAAAGACAATATAATCATATCAAAAATTTTCAAACTTCCATTTAACAGAGACTGGCCTATAGCTACAAATTGAATGTTTATTCATTCATTTCTCCTTAGAGAAAAAAGGCCTAGCAAGAAAAAATTTTAGGCTCAGAGAGGTTAAGTGCCTTGTGCAGGGTCACATGGCTAGAAAGTGACTGGAACAGATTCAAAGTCAGGTTTTTCTGACAGGGTCCTTGTTTGGTTCTATAAGCCATTAAGAAAGTCATCATGATTCCACATGAAAGCCCTTAAGAAACTTTAAGGTAATGATCATGGTTTTCTCTTCAAGTTAATATTTTAAATAATCCATGCAAGCAGTTTTGAGTCTCTTTAACATTTTAGTCACCCTTATCTAGACTAATTTTTCTACTTCCTTTCTTTAATGTGGCACCCAAAATGAGCCACAACAGTTCAAAGATGATTGGATCAGTACAGACTACAGTAGAACTATAAAGTCCTTTTCCTGGATATTAATTTTTTAATTAACTGAACATAATTTCAAATTAGCTTTTTTGACTACCATGTAACATTGATGACTTACACTGCAATACAAATCCACCATAAATACTAGTTGTCTTCCTATGAACGGATTGCTCAGCATGTCTTTTGTCCCTTTGCTTACATGATAGAATCCGAGTATAAGATTTCACATTTATCCTCATTGAATGTCATTTTAATATTGAACTTATTATTCCAGACTGTTAACAACATTTCTGGATTCAAATTTTGTTATCCCACACACTTGCTATATTACTCCCCCAGTTCTATCATTACAAGGCTGATACAAGACAACTCTGCTTTCATTCAATTAATAACAATATTCCTGAAAAATTCTTAATTTTAAAAGTCAGATTTTAAAAATCAATTTTAATAGGTCAATTCAATACACTGCCATTTACAAATGATATATCTCAGGGAACTATCCATACAAAGATAATAATTTTTCTATTTCAACTTGATACAGGAAATCTTCTAGAACACTATCAACAGACAAGTTTTGTGCCCTGATATACAATTAATGTTATGATAAACAGTGGATTAAGCAAAATTTTTTGTTAACCTTTAAATCTTATATAGTTTTTGTTTGATTCTGACAAACACACATAGAACACCTTGTTAAGAAAACTTTTGTATTTCCTTGTATCAAACCAAATGCTTTAAGAAAAAAACCCAAAAAACAAAGTTTTTAATAATGTAATTATAATTTATAATTATAACATAATATTACATTATAATTATATAGCAACCATGAAATCTTATATTCCTACACCATAAAAGCCATTGTTTGACTGAAAAGATATATTCTCATTTAAAATACAATTTGTAAAAAAAACACAAAAAACTTTTATTGACCTCCACGTGTTTCTCAAAATAAAAGGGCCACTAAAAAAAAACCACAATATTCTTTTAGGGCTGATGTATAGCAGCTATAAACCATGAAACCATAGTCTCTAGAATTAAAAGGCAGATCACTCAAAAGGCAAAAATTAAGTATCTGGTATCCTTATTACTTGTTACAGTTGAAGAGATTTACATAGTAAGTTCTTAAGTGCATTTTCATTCATTTGTTCATTGTTGGTAATTATAAGTAGTTTTATCATCACGGTCACAATGTTAATGAAAACAACTATAAATTGCATAAAAAAAGGCTATGTAAAAAGGAACACCAAAGAGATGTATGCCAGACAATCTGTATGCTCCTTTGCATCAAAATAATAACAGATATAAAGGAAGACTTATAGTATGTGGGGTAAGTCCCCTAAAGAAGATTTATGGAAGGATGTGAATTCCCATGGATTTAATGGCAATGGTAGATGACATCCAAATTAATTAATGAGACTCAACGTATGATTTATCGCTAAAATAATATTTTTTCTAAGAAAAACATTTTTCAATATACTTTATTTTTTTGTTTTATTTTTTTTTTTTGCTGAGGCAATTGGGGTTAAGTGACTTGCCCAGGGTCACACAGCTGTTACGTGTCTGAGACCAGATTTGAACTCAGGTCCTCCTGACTTCAGGGCTGGTGCTCTATCCACTGCGCCACCTAGCTGCCCCTATTTTTCAATATACTTTAAAACTTACAATTATTTGTAATTTATGTACACAGCAGCAAACCAAATAGCTTAAAAATCTATATTTAATTTCCTCATGATTAGTGATTTAATTAAGATTTTTCATGTGACAGTATGACTAATCACAAAATTTTTATTTTTAAAAAGTTTCAGTTGTATAAACAAGTAAAGCAAAAAAACACATTAATAAGTACTAAAAAGTGTTAATCACATAAAATATCAAGAGCAGAAATATTCAGTAGATACAGTCCTTGATTTATTCAAATCAGAAGCATTCTATGCACAAAGCTAAAGGTTAAATACCTATTGCAAACTATTTTAATCCTTTTTAGTACATTATAAAATTACCATCCATGATCACTGAAACTCTGTATCTATATTTTTATTTGTGCCACTTCTCAGGGTAAGAAATTCTGTATGTTTATTGCTAGTAACATCATAATTTTAGGATAAATGTAAATGAAAATATTACTAGCCTAAAAAAGTGTTTCCTTGGTTCAGCAGTATTGAATAAATAGGTTTATGTGTATCTATACCAAACTTTTTTCTTGCTTAATAAAAGGTAATTTTAGAAACTGAAAGTCCATGATAGACTAATTTTCCCAAATTATTTCAGAGATTTAAAATTTACAGTATTGAAAAAATATTTAGAGCATACACAGCAGATGATATAATTGAAAAAAAAAGTGTTTTCCTTGAATTAGCTAACAAACAAAATGAATAACTGAGAAATAGTTCCCTGGTAGTTAAGTTTCACCTACCTTGAGCATACAAAGTAAGAACAGCCTGGATGGCTACATATACACCAGAAAACTGGTAAGTCTCAAACATGACCTAAAAGAAATTAAAAGTATCCATGACTACCACAAAAACCCTTAGAAAATTATTCAACCTTCATTATGTATTATTCATTTACTGATTAGTTCTCTCTTAATAACTGTTACAGAAAGCCAATGCAATACAATTCAGTCCATGTTCAACACAAGTCTGGCCTTCACAACTCTCACTACTTAAGTAGTTATGTATTCCTCTAGTCTGAAAATAATACTTTTGTGAAACAATGAATATCACCAATTTAACAAAATAATATAAATGAAAGATTCTAAGCATTTCAATTATTTAGTAATTATAATAAAATTAAAGACTTCTACATAAGAACAAGTCTACCTTATAATCAGTGCTTTCTGTGGGGAAAAGATTTCAATTCAAATTGTAGAATATCAGAGCTCATTATTTTGTATGGAAATAATAATTTAGAAAAGAAAAAAAGGATATCAAGAGAAGACAGAAAGAACTAAAAATATATAGTCAACTACTGAAGAGGAGCAAAAATTACAATTTGCTTGTTATGAAGCAATCCCGCTAGGTTAGAATTCTGTGCCTACCTACCAGGATAGCATGTCAGTTGGGTAGCAAATAAGAAATGGACTACTTTGAACAGGTAAATTTCCTTATACTTTGGATCAGAGTTGTAACTCCTGGGTCACAGGAAACCTATAACATTCAAAGGCCTCAAATCTAATCCAAATGGGAACATTATTCACAGTTTTTGATTATGCATATTATTATTCCCCATGGATTAAAAAAAAAGTTGAGAAAATTCTATGCATTTAAGTTTTAAAGAATGTGACTATTTTTAACGTAACATAGAAAAGTTTATAAAATCTAAACATATTGGCACCAAATATAAAAAAGCAGTTATAGATATCTTGACAAGCACACTCCATTATCATTTTTATTTTTAAAAGGCAATCACACACCTAGTTAAGTGTCTGAGGGTATATTTGAAGTTAGATCCTCCTCCAGAGCTGGTACTCTATTCACTGTGCTACTACCTAGCTATGCCTCTATCATCCTCTTTTTAAGAACAGGTAAACTATATGAACTTGCCATCCTGAAAGTTTTCTATCTCTTTCACTGAATCCAGTTAATTCCTTCTATTATTAGTAAAGTCATTAAAGCTTTTTTTTTGTAGTATTAAAAATACCTTCCATAAACCTCAGTTTCCTTATCTGTAAAAGGAGAGTATTTATAACTATACCATTAATATGTCACATATATGTAAAGAGAGCAGTTTGCAAACTTCCTTGCTATTAACAGGACAATTTTCTAATTAGATATTGTCGATTTTAGACAAATTTGTATTTAAATGCATAGAATTTCAATACAAAAATGGTAAATCCAATCCAGAATAGCAGAGATATCTGTAAGCCCTGCTAGGTCAGGAACCATGTCTTATTTATTTCTGCCTTAGGGCTTTTTTCTACACAGTGCTTTACACACATCAGGTACTTAATAGTAGCTGAATGAAATTAGTTCTTAAAAGTATAACTTTTTAAATCTTTAACTTAAATACTAGTAATATCCCAGGAAATAACCTGTCCGTATTCAAGACCCTTTAAAAGAACAATGGCTTACAATTCTGTTAACCTTCAAAAAGGGAAATGTAGCCATGTTTAAATTAAGATAGAGTCAACCCTGGGCTATAAGTACAAAATGAAAAACTGAGCCAGCCACATTTCAAAACAAGTCTGTTTTTAATTTAAAATGGCTACATTTTTTAACAAGTTGCTAGCTTCACCTATGCTCATTGGAATAAGATAAACTTACCTTACACATTATAGCTAAATATTACTAACATGCAACTTAACAAATGTAGTATGACTAGATCCTAGAAGACCTAAGCTATAATCTTGGCTTTGCCACCACTGAGCATGTGAAATTAGTTAAGACCTTGAATACAGTTTGCTCTATTGTAAAAGAAAAGGGTTGAACTATATTCTTTTTGGGGGCCTACTATGGCTCAAAATCTTTCACTAGGTCTCTATGTTAAAAGGCTAATACAGGAGACTAATCACCCAATACTGTTGATGACTCAGACTTTCTTTACTCCTTTTCCCTTTGGCTACTTACCTTATTTTGGAAAGTTACTCACATCTCCAAAATTTGGGAAAGACAACATTTTTTTAGATCTAATTTTGGAAATTTTCTCACAGAAAAATGTATATACATAAATCCCATCTTAAATTTACCTCCACAATCTTCTCCCTGTTTTTTGTTGGGTTCATGGGAGGCTCCGTAAGTAAGATTTTACAATTTCTGGTATCTATGTTAAGTTTTTCTGGTCCAAATGTATAGTCCCACAGATGCTTCATATCATCCCAGTTTCGAACTATGCCATTTTCCATAGGATAGTTAACTTCTAACATTGATCGCAATTCACTTGCCTCATCACCAACCATAAGATCCTAAAAATCACAACAGCAACATGTTAAACTATTCAAACTTTTATATACAAGTTCTTAAAAAAAAAAATCACATTTCTATTATATTTTAAGAAACAACAATCCTAATTTACTGCAGTTCTTTCAAATATACACTTCCCCACCAGTTTTCAGGGTCACGTTAAACTCTGGCCTTTCAAAAACACTTTGAAAAGTTTCATTTTTTGAATGACAGATTCCCATGTATATTGTGGTTTGAAACAATAAACTGATCTTACCTTCTGTTCTTATGAAACCAAAAGAAAGAGTTATTAGCATAAATAAATCCTACATTTTGCTATACTAAAGGGCTTTCTGTGTGGTTTTAATTTGTTGCTTTTGATCTAATACTTAAGTAATAAAGTGTGTGAAAGGTTAGATAACATATAAAGAGGGAGAAGACAAGCTGATAGAAAAATGTTCAATTTAGCATATTGTGAATACTCTTCTTGTTACCAAAATGGTAATAATAATTATATGAAGGATATAGAATAGTTAAATCAAAAAAGGGGGCCACAATTTTACATCAGCATAATACATATTTATACCTATGCCAGCCCCAAACAGCATGTCAACCTATAATTGAAAGTTCACATCCCAAATGAGTATTAAGGTAATTAAATCTTAAGGGAAGAAGCCCCAACTCTTTCAATAAGTATTGTCAGTATGAACAATAATGTAAACCTCAAAAGCATTTCAGAAAAATATAATTATCACACATAAAACCCATTATCTATCTGTATGTATAATACATACAGATACATTCTGCTTCCAATTATACCAGCATTAATATTATCCAACTACAATATTATAATTTGTGGGAAAGAATTACAGAAATAAAACTTTTTTCCTCCAATGATTAATGACAATTAGGCAATCTCAACAAAATATAAGGAATTAGTTAATGCTGTTTTATT
The DNA here is from genome assembly GCA_023553655.1 of Myrmecobius fasciatus. NCBI lineage: Eukaryota > Metazoa > Chordata > Mammalia > Dasyuromorphia > Myrmecobiidae > Myrmecobius > Myrmecobius fasciatus. The sequence goes on from JAJPUD010002088.1 coordinate 183,584, forward strand.
CTAAAAATGTCCATCTCTAAAAGTACTCTTTAAGGAAGAAGAGAGCAACACTATTAAACACATTCAGACTTAAGATTAGGGAGGAGAATCCTACTGGAAAAAAATTAAGATTTCTAACAAATAAGCTGTACAAACAATTAGAAACAAGAAAAAGCTGAAAAGGAATTCCAAAACATTTATCAGGAAGCAATAAAATTACAGTGCTCACCTTATTTATGATTGGCCCTTTTCAAAACTGAAGTATTATAAGTGCTTGATTCTTTAAACATTTTAATACTTCAGTACCACTCATAAAAGATAAAAAAACCAAGAATTAATAATCGTATCAGCACTTGAATCCTTAAGGTACTCACGCTCCTATGGAAATTTAGCATTAATTTTAACACATTTTGGTACACATTGTCCTGTACTTTATACATTTTAAAAGGTTTATTTAAGGCGATTAGAAGAAATGTAGGAAAAAAAAATCCACAAAACTACTCAGCAGAGTTGGGTTCAAATGCTGGCTCCAACATTGATTATTTTCTAATCATCAGTTTCATGAATTATTAACATGGGATCTATAACACGGACCCTTCCTATTCTACAAGTTTATTATGAAGAATTTGTTTTTTTTTTTTAACAAATCTTAAAGTACTATATAAACATTATTAAGGACAGCATGAATCATTAGTATTATTATTACTCAGTAAAATAATCATGCTTTACAATTTCACTAATTTAACTCTGTACAAATGATTCATTTTAGGAAAAATCTGCCAACATAATGGTATATATCCTCACAACCAAATCAATATCTTATTTTGAAAATACTTAATATAAACTTAAGGGGCAGCTAAGTGGCACAATGGATAGATTTGAGTTCTAATCTGACCTCAAAATATTTTATATTTAATAGCTATGTGACCCTGGGCAAGCCACTTAACTTGCATCAGCCAAAAAGAAAAAACTTTCTGAATCAATAAAATTATCTTTACTACTCTTCAGCATATAGGAAAATTTGGAAAAGAAAAAATACAATAAAAATATGAATGAATAAATGCAAATTATATGTTAGTTATCTTTCTATGAAGTTTTACCTATGATTAAGACTTCAATACAATAACAATAACATAATGTACTCTTTCAAAGAAGACCTCAACTTCTTAAAACAAAACCTACTGAGAAAATCATGCATCCTGCCCTCAGACCTTTGAAACAAGGTGTGAGCTATTAGGTCAGGCCTCAGGCTTTACTACTCTCTTGACAGCAGTAGTCTTCACTGGGCACTCAAGCCTAAAACATCACTTGTTGCCTGAAAAGAATTAGAAATTATGGTAACTATCTGAAATGCCTTTAGAAAGATGTTAATACATACAACAAGCAGCAAAAATTATGTTTTGCAAACAGCAGGCAGTGCAAATTCCAATTATCAATAAGAACAATTCTGAAGTATGCAACTAAATTAAAGTCATAAGAGTCTAAACAATCTGCATTTTGCAATAACTACAAACACTCAATGAAAAGCACATGGTATGTTGTTGTACACATATTATTTTCCACAAAAATGTTCATAACATTTAACCTAAAGTTAATCTGTACCTTTTTAGATTTTTTTAATATTAAATTTTGGCACTTATTTTGGACTAAGCCTAGGCATTTCCCCATCTTTTTTTAGACTATTTGATATTTAATAGGAAACTAATAACCAAAATGCTTTTGTATAATCACTAGAATCAATCAACATTCTTTTATCATTCTTAATTTTCAAGCGGGGAAAGATACAATGTAGACAGATTAAAGTCTTTAAAAATACCCAAAAATAAAATAAGCAAATAGATTTTTAAAAAAATCCTAAATCTCAAAGAAATGCAATAAAAGGTAGCACAAATCTTCTGGGGACAAAGCTATGGGGTTCACTACTGTATAACTACATTTATTCACTGAGTTGAAATTCTTATGAGTATCCTCTTTTTCTTAGCCATACACTTATGGTTCCTATTACTCCTCACTAGTGATAATAGAAGAAACTGATTAATATTGTTTCCTTCCTTTCCCTCCATTTACATTTCACTTGCATATCAAAATTTTACTCTGACACTTTGCAGATAGCATAAAGGATGACAAATATACATAGCTATGATTAAAATGTTTAACTGAACAGAGCTATGACAATTAAACTTATTTACAACTTGAAAATTCTACTGATCCTTTTCTCTAACACTTAATCCTGTACAGAATCACTTGAATTCTATTATAATGCACACCACATTCCGTTTTACTATTAAATTTTTCTACATGGTAGACAAAAAAAAAAGTCAAAACTATGTTAGTGATTAGAATGTTTGGTCCTTGGTACATGTCCCATTCAGAAAAAAAAAAAAAAAAAGCATAAGTTAGTTGCCACTAAACTGAAGCAATGAAAGAAAAAAAAGTTTTTAAAAAATGAATGAATGTATTAAAAAAAATTATGGAAATATCCCCCCTCCCAAATATTAAGGGACACAAAATAAAAGCTACTGGTCCCATAAAGCAAAAGTGGAAAACAAACAGAGCATGGTATAACCTCACTTACCATCTTGTTATTCTACTTCAACAGGTCAAGAAAGGTGAAGAGAGAGAAGGTAGAAGTAAGAGTCAGAAAGGCCTAAATAAAATCCTCACTAAAAATTTTAAACACACAAGCAAGAGAGACAAATTAAGTAGAAGTCAGATGCAGTACTGCTATGATTTTTACTGAGTTAATAAAATCAGGGCCAAATTAACATGGTCAGTATCATCAACCCTAAAAAAGGAAAGCTCAGGCACTTTATTTATAAATGGAATTTGCTATTTATGACTTAAATGTTTAGCTGTTTAAGCCAAAAAGAATGAAACAAAGTATCTACCAAACAGGTAATTTCAAATTCCAAGCATCTCCCGAAATTCATTAATTAATGTTAATAACACCTGTTTTTTTTAAAGTTAAGAAAAAAAAAAAGGAAACAAAGAACTTCTCTAGGTAGATAGTTCAAGTTTCTGGTTCTTGCATGAAAGCATGGATTAGTCACATCCCCTTGGCCACATTTTTTCAACCTTTATTATATGATGGTCTAGTTTCCAAAGGCATGACAAGTTGATTAGACTGAACCAGTGGAGAACAGAGTAGGCAAATCTTGTGGGGGAAAGCCCCCTTCTGCTAATCATTTTGCATTTATAGCAAAAGTCATGGAGAGAATGAAGACATAGTCCATGACCATTTCATGGCTTTAAATGTAAAATGAAACACTTCATAGAATAAGGACATATATGTACAAATATATGAACAAGCTATTCGAGGATAAGTTACAACTATACATCAAACACTGTTTAAATATGCTAATACTATTCTTAATCTTCCCATAAAGTAGAAATGGCATCTTTTATTTTCAACTGGATATATCATCAAATAAAAAGGATAGCATTAATTTCAGTTTAAGAAAGGCAGTCATATTTTATTGCAATCATTAAATGCTTAAATTATGTGATCATAATTATGCCCAAATTGAAATCAAGATTTAAATATCAAGATGGAATTCAGTCAGAATTAAAGAAAAAAGTGCATGGAAAATAAGATATCATTAACAATTCTAAAGCTGTAAGGGACTTTAGCTAGAAATTAAAATATCCATCTCTTATTTCAAACAACTTATTTCTGTTTTAAAATCTATTCCCACTGCTTCAATTTGTTATAGGTTTCTCTGGTGATTTTTGTTCTTTTTTTTTAATATGAAGAAGCAAAGTCTTTTTAAAGCTTTTTAAAAAAGATTTTGCATGTAATTTAGGATTAAAAAAAAAACAAGTATCAATTAGTACATTTATTCACTGAGCTAATAAATAACTTAGCAAGAAAAAAAAATGAATACTACATGAAATTATAAATCTATACTTTACTGTATATTTCCATCTCCAAAGACTGACTGCATCCTAACCTCTAATTCAAGTGACTTGGTGTTCTAATAGTACCCAGAAGTCTTACAAAAAGGCTACATAACTAAGACCTACAACACTAGCTCATTCATGAACAACTCTTCAATTACTGCTCCTGAACTCTAAGGGCCATAACATTCTATATTACCTGCTTGCTCTCCCCATTCCAAGACTAAGAAATAGGACACCAGAGAAACTTTGGGCAAAAGCCAAATGGAAGACATGCATAGCTTCCTCCTAAGGCAGAGTATAGGAGGTTGGTAGTATTAGTTGAGCAGAACACATATTTACATGGCATCCAAAGTTTCCACAGCTATACTGTGAAAAAGTACAGGATCAGGCCACAAAGCATTGCAAGAAAATGAGCAAGTTTTCAAAGAAGCATTTATATAACAGCAGTTACCCTATGAAATAGAAAGATAGAAAAGGACCTTTTGAATTTTAAAGAACAAAGCACTCTAAAAATCACTATTGTGTAGCCCGGATTAAAACCCTCAACAGAATATTAAGTATTATATACAGAACCTAGTATGTATTATATTCCAAATATATGCTGTAGAGTCACAAAGTAAACAAAATTAGATTTAAATTGGCATTAATGCTTCACTTTGCTTGATCACTGTTTTGTTTAACAAATATTTTAGATGACAAATCAGAGATTTCATTCCTGATTTACTTATAAATAAAATATTACCTTGATTTCTATATTTCCCACTTTGGTGGTTGATCTGATAATAGGTCTTCCAACCAAAGCTGGAAAGATGTGTTCTGGAAAATTAGAGCCTGCATATCCACATTTGACAAACTGAAAGGGAAAGAAAAAAAAAAAAAAGTTAAACACAAAATATTTGTTATTTCCTAAATTCTTTTAAGAATAACAATTAAACTATTATTACAAATAGTAGAATACTAATAAAATACTTTTACATGCATTACTTCACTTGATATAGAATGCCACCTTTAAAGAGTAAAATACTTCTAAATTATATAGGAATAACAGAACAGAATGACAAATTTTATTATAATCTTGACTCTTGTATTTTTGGTATTCACCTTCATTCTGTGGATTATTATTTATCATCTGTCCATACTGTTTGAACCTAGCTTTATATGGCTAAAAATTGTCTAATCCCAAAAGTTTACTATAGAGATAAGACTAATCTCATGAGATGCTTCAGATAATGCTTAGGTTTCATTTGATGCTCCTTTTAGGTCCCCACAAATGACAATACATTTTATAGACCAAAAACTAAAACAAAGTAAAAAACCAACTCCCCCACCCAAAACCCCAATAACAAATTTTCAGGGAATTATAAATTAGTGTATGAACATTCTACATACTTCTACATGTGAATCAATATATAAATACCACTGAATAAATATTTTTTCTTTTTTGTGAGACAACTGGGGTTAAATGCTTGCCCAAGGTCACACAACCAGTAAATATTATATGTCTGATGTCAAATTTGAACTCAGATCCTCCTGACTTCAGGGCCAATGCTTGATCTACTATACCATTTAGCTGCCCCACATTGTATATTTTAACAAAACATTTCAATACCCTATTCAACAATAAATATTTAATCCTCCACAGAGGTTTTGCCCCAATACCTCATCATCTATCAAACCCTGAGTTCTTGATATACCAATTAAACACAAAATCTGGCAGCTTCTGTCAACCAAGCTAAATTGGGTCCACTGTTTAGGATCTAGACTTCTAAAGTACTAACTCACTGTCTATCAATCAATGAGTATTTTTTAAGTATCTACTCTGTGCTAAGTATTTGTTAGTTGCTGGTAATACAAGTAAAAGAAATAATTTCTATTCAAAAGGAGTTTACATTCTAATGAAGAAAAGAAATACAAAATACAAATTATATATATATATGTATATATATATGAAGAGAAAGAGAGAGAGAGCGAGCTGAAATACACTCAATAAATACAACTATACATAAAATAGTTAAATATAAGATAATTTGGGAAGAAGAATACTAGCAGTTGGAAGAATGAGGAACCTGGTTCCTGAGCTATGATTCAAAGAATAAGAGAACTCTAAGAAACAAAAACAAAAATAAGACAAAAAGTAAGTTCAAAGTACATGGACAGCTAATGAGTGTCTTGTGTGAAGAGCAAAGATAACAACGGACTAAATAGATCTCAGCATGTGGGAGAGGAAATACTCTTGCCTAATAAGTGGTAGTTGTTGTTATGGACCCTTCTGGCAGTCTGGTTTCCATGGTTTATACCATATTGTCAAAGGGGTCTATTAATACCCCAAAAGGTTAAGAATCCCTGTTGCAGACATTCCACAAATAACATTAATTGCTGGTAGTCCAAATCTCCCATTTCTCTCCAAAGATTTAATAGCTGGTAATGTACCTGATGAGCTAACACTCCAAAAGGACATTCTCTCCATAAATGAGACCAGAAAATAGGAATGTGCAGTTAAATGCTAAGAGGGAAGAGTTACAAGTTAAGTTCTCCTTTGCTTCTTATTGTTGCTATTGTTGTTTTGTCTTCATATGAGGGAAAAGCTGGAGAACCACTTTAGTCTTATTAAGGTTCATGAACATGTAGGGACACTAATAGCAGAGTCATTTCAGCCATGTCTAACTCTTCATGACCCCATTAGGGGTTTTGTTGTTAAAGATATTAGAGTGCTTTGCCATTTCCTTTTCCAGCTCATTTTATAGAGCAGGAACTGAGGCAAACAGTGTTCAGCTTCTCCTAGGAAGAGGCAAGATTCCTAAGTGAATGCTAAACCTGTATTTTATCTAAATCCTTTAAAGTTTGGATATTGGTCTAGAGAGCTGGATTGTCATAAATTTAAATACCATTTTTTGGCTTTCAATTATTTGCTATCCTCATACATGTTCATAATCATGGCTCAGACCCTTCCCTCCAAATTTTTTTCTTCTTCACTTCAATCAACTATAAAACTAAAAGATTCCAAAATATAGATTTAAGGTTCAAGGTATTAAATAATAAATACTTTTATCTTTCAATCAGGGACTGCCCTAGAATCTTTAAGATGGGAGGGAAGTGAACAAAGACTAACTCTTCTTTCCAAAAAATACCAAAAAATTTCCAAAAAATTGGGAAGAAAAATCCCAATACTTGGGTTAAAATTTTATCTTGTTCTGGGCCTCCTGACCACCTCCCACTTGTAGTAAGTATAGTAAGTTTGTAAGTAGCCAGTATAGCAGGAAGTAAGATAGCTAAGAGGAACCTGAAAGTCATGTACAAACTGTCCCAAAGACTAAAGGAACATAATTTACAAATTTTATCAGATAAGAATCAAAATTCACATTCTGGTAGTATGTGCTAAATCAGTAGAAGCCATCTCAATGCTGCTATCAGAGTTCTGGTCCTATAATATATAAATCTAAGACAAGTTTCAGACATCTTCAATCAGAAAAATTGTTGATATTCTGAGGCAATGTTAACTTTCAAATTTTACTGACAACTTTGAGATGAGTTGGTTATGTTAATGAACTAATCCCAAGGTAACATAAGGAGTGTGTTCCCCCCCTAAAACAATAAAAACAAGACCTCCATGCAATCCCGCCCCAACACCCACATTCATCTTCACTGGATCAGTACTATCAAGTGTCCCCAACTCTACTTCATGATTACCTAAGTGATACTGTCTGAGACTCTTCTCCCATATCTTACCCATCACTGTCTGCCTTTCTTCACTGAATTTTCTGTCCATTGCTATCTTCCTTTCACCCTGTCTCTGTACCTTCTGTGTTACTTGCCCCCATACTTGGTGCTTGTGCTTATTAAAATATGATTTTTGCCCCATTTCCAGCTGCCAGTTGTGGTCTTTCCTGGGGAATACCCAAAAACACAGGCTTGCTTAGTCATATTTCATAATTCATAAATTATCAAGTCATCTTTCAATAATCTTTTCTAGGATGTCTAAGTTTTGTGCATGGACTTGCTTTTTCTAATAGCATTTGTTATTAGATGGTAGGGAAGAGTCTGATCACCTCCACCCCCAAAAAGCCCCTGTGAATTTCCAAAGTCATATGGAAAGGACAAAATTAAGTAAAATTTGAAATTTTACTTAAGAGGGAGACTTCAGCATGTTTGAAAACAATAGGAAAGGAGCCACTGAACAAAGGATACATTAAAAAGACAAAGAAGAAATGATTAAGGGGGCAAGTTTTCAGACTTCTAGATGGGGATGGCATCAGGAACCTTCATGGCTTTGAAGAGAGGAAGTCATCTCCTTCATGAGACTAGAGAAAAGGAGAACAGGGAAATAACAAAAGGGTGCTGAGGAGTACAATGGAACAAAAGATATATGTAACTCAGAGCTTCCATTTGCTCAGTCAAGTAGATTTAATATAACAACTGATTAACCACAAGAGGTGAGAGAGAAAAGAGGTGAGTATAAATAACCCTGATGTCGCAAATCTGGGTGACTGAGAGAATGGCACTATCCCTGGCAGAATAAGGAAGTTAGGAAAATGGACTAGGGGTGGGAGGGAAAATGGGAAAGAGGGAAAAAGGAGAGAAAGAAGAGAAATTTCTGCTTTGGAAATACCAAGATTGACAGCAAGCTTGGGACATCTAGGTGGAGATAATCAGGCAACAGGTAATGGTAGAGAGAGAGTTAATCAGAGTTTAGGTATATAGATTTGAGAGTTATCTACATGAAGATTATAATTGAACATTGGGGAATTAATGAGACCATCAAGGGAGAGTTTATACAAGAGAAGGGAGGCAAAGTTGGACAACAGGAAGATCACTGCTATTGAGTATGTCACCTTAGGTAAATAACTTAATTTCCTTGCATCTCAGTTTCCTCACCTGTAAAATGAGGACACTGGATGCATGGATGACAATTCAGCAAAGGATTCTGAGAATGAACAATTAGGCAACAGGAAAATCAGGAGAGGCTAATTTCATAAAAATGTAGAGAGGAAAGAGAATGGAAAGAAGAGCAAGTGTTAAAAAATTATAGAGAGATCAAAAAAGATGAGTCAGAAAAGATCAATGGATTTGGAAATTAAGACATTATTAGTTAAACTGCATTGCAAGATGTTAAGGATTAAATCAGAGATGAAAAGTGAAGACAGTGAATATCGATAGATGGTTCTTAGTAAGTGTTTGTGAAAGAAAGATATTGGATAAGATAGCTTAAGGATATGAAAAGGACACCTAAAGATCTCAGAAAAGAACTAAATATGTCTACTGGCCTAGGACAAATCATTTAACCTGACTGCCTCAGTTTCATCTGTAAAATAAAATAATTTGTAAAAATAGTAATACAGCATCTACTTCCCAAAGTTGCTGAGAATCAAACAAGATAGTATTTGTAAATGTTTAGCACAGAGCTTGGGACATAGCAGACTTTATAAGTACTTGTTTCCTTCGTTCCTATCTCCATAAAATCTTTACGAGAATAGTTTCCACATGTTTTTGGATTATTCTTGATGATAAAAAAAAAAAAGATGTAGAAATTTATAGATAATTTCCTACAATAAAAAATACCTTCCCAATCACAGCTGACTGAAAGATGTAAAGAATACAAAATTCTGCTATTTACTGGTTACACGAAAGTATTTGAATAGATAGAGCAAAGCTTTTAACCATTACAATTAACATGCATATGTAGAAATTGTAAAAGATTTACTCATAAGATGATTCAGGCCTATTCCAACAATCTTGTGATGATGAGAGCCATCTACACTCAGAGAGAATACTGTGAGAACTGAAGGTGGATTACAACATGGCATTTCACTTTTTGTTGTGGTTTGCTTGAATTTTAATTTCTCATTTAAAAAAAATTTTTTTTGATTTGATTTTTCTTGTGCAGCAAGATAATTGTATAAATGTGTACCTATTTTGGATTTAACACACATTTTTACCATGTTCAACATATATTGGATTACATCCCATTGGAGGAAATGGAGGGAAGGGAAGAGGGAATTGGAACACAAGGTTTTTCAAGGGTCAATGTTCAAAAAATTATCCTTGCATATGTTTTGAAAATAAAAAACTTCAATTTAAAAAAAAGAAAAAAGAAAACTTTTTGCATGTATTTTGAAAATAAAAAGCTATTTTAAAAAAATGTACTCATAAATGCAACTACAAGGATAACTTTTAACAATCCATTGCTATAAATATAAGAATGGGAATGAAACAAGTAAAATTTGCTCAACAAAGGTATCTGCCATCCATATGGGAAATATCCTATAAAATAGTAGTAACAGCTAGAATTTATATTTTAGCACTTTAAGCTTGCAAAATGTTTTACATATCTTAACTCATTTAATTCTCATAATAACTTGTGTGAGGTGAGTGCTTATTTTAGAGATTAAGTGACTTGCTTAGGTCTTTCTGCTAAAAACTGTGTGAGGCAGGATTTGACCTCAAGTCTTCTATGGACAAGTCCTGCACTCTTACCCACTGCATCACTAAGCTAGATGATCCAAGTGAGGTTTTCCAGAAGCTCTTTTTGTGCATGATACTGTGTCGACTGCACAAGTTTCAGAATACTACAGGGTTTCTTCAATACAATTCTAGTCCACAGAAAAGAGAATGGCTTAGCAACCCACAGAGGAAAAGTGAATAAAGAAAACTTATTGCTCTATTTAGGAAATGCAATCAGTTAGGCAGTTCATTGGGTTAGTGCACCAGAAGGTATATATAATCTACAGCTCTCTATTCATCAAGGTATGTCTACACATGGATGCATGCCTTGGATAACCATCACAAATGGTTAATGAGATAGACCTAAACTGAAAAGGAATAGGAAAGAAGTTTCCTTGTATGTGAAAAAGCTGATCCCTGATCTCTCCTCATCTCCATCCCCCCACAAAAAAAATACACCAGTGACATTTTCTTAGTGATGTTATCTGGCTACAAAACAAAGTATAAACAATTTCCAAGTAATCAAAATTGTGCAGAACTGAAAATGCAAAGAAAGTTATCAGTTATAAGTAGGCTGTAACATATTAAAGTAAATTTTGCATGAAGGAAGTGATGCAAAAGATACATCCAGGAAATATATAATCACAGGGCATTGGATTAGTTCCTTAGTAAGAGCAAGAGATAAAAGTGTTATTATGGTGCTGTTCACCAAATCGATAAAATGTTAAAAGATAAAGAGGAGAAAATCTAAGATATTTAGTAGATCCTCTTTAGAGGAATAATGGGGAAATATGAAATGTAATTTGTACCTGTGGAAGAAATATTCAGTGATGAGATACAACAAAGTACTTACTAAAGCTTCTTCTAACAATCTATATCTATCTTTATGGTATGCAGTCCAATCAACATAGAGCACTTCTTTAAATAGCTAAATGAGATACTGTGGCCAAAAATATCAATCACTTCTCAATCTTCTAATGAGGTTTTCCAAACTTACAAGTCTGGCCTTCAACCAGTCAATAGAATATATGAAATCTTTCCTACTAAATAAGTCTTACCAATCTGTCACTGATCTTATAGAGTTCCAGAGTAGGGATCACTTCCACTTCATGATTTTGGAATTGAAGTCTTTTGTTTTTATATCACTTTCAATTCCAAACATCTTCTATTTACGCTTTCCTATTACCTCATCTTCCCCACAGTGTCTGTTCCCCTACTCAAAAAGTCTTCCTTTAGAACAAAGATTTTTCAAGGGAAAAAAAACAGTTTAGTTTTGGAAAGCATGCACATGCAATATTAGCCCCTAACCTCTCCACTGAGAAGAAAGAGGCATATTCTTGTTTTTTTCCACTTTGATTCCATGATATTATTTGGGGGAACATTTTCATGGAAGCATTTAATAATATAAGGTTATAATAGTTTTTATTTACCTGGTATATTCTGCCAAAGACGTCAAAAACTTGATAATAATCATAAAAATATAAGAATACTCAGGTCCAAAGAGATTAAATGATTTCTCTAGTGTAAATAAAACTAAAGATTTTCATATACATACAAGTCATTTATTATTCTTTTTCTGATCTCCTATCAAATTTTCACCAACCCATGTTTATTAAAAAAAAAAAACCTGAAAAAAATTATATTTCATAGACGACAACAGTAAGAGTTGCTATAGATGAGTTGATTGATTTTTGCCCCATTCTGTGAAAAAAAAAAAAACCAAATATATAGGCATAAACAAAAACCAACTAGTATCTAATAAGGATTTATAGTGTGCATGTTGCCATTAGTTATTATATTTTTTTTTTGCTAAATGACTACATGAATCATTCATTAATATCTCTAAAAATGCCACTTGCGGGGCAGCTAGGTGGCGCAATGGGGCAGCTAGGTGGCGCAATGGGGCAGCTAGGTGGCGCAGTGGTTAGAACACCAGCCCTGAAGTCAGGAGGACCTGAGTTCAAATCTGGTCTCAGACACTTCCTAGCTGTGTGACCCTGGGCAAGTCACTTAACCCCAATTGCCTCAGGGGAAAAAAAAAGTCAACATGTTGGTTTGTGAATGGTAAATATTACTTAAAAATAAAAATAAAAATGCCACTTGCAAATGTAACATGTAAAAACTCACATAACATAGAACTTAAGAGATTTTCAAAACTTCTCTACCACAATCTGGAGAAAGATTCTGAACACATCTATTCAATCATAAATAGCTCAAGATATGCTGCCATTTAGAATTCTACTTGGCTTTAACAGATGGGGCTTGTGAAATGTATTAAAGTCATGCTCTCTTCAACAGACTAATAAAAATTTTTATTTTTATTATAATATAATAAATTTTTTTAAAGATTTTTATAAAAATCTGTCTTGAAATAATTTCTTTTATGTACAAAACACTAAATAAATTATCTCCTGATGTATCAGATTTTAAAGGACTAATCCAGAACTGATTCACACTCCTTCCAAGATTTACTAAAAACAACATCAAAGGAGGACATCATAATTCTATTTCCTTACAACTTAGAATAAAGGCAATTCTTATTAAGACAAAAAATAAGAGTAATAGAAACAAAACAAAAGAAAGTACTTGCTTAACTTCATCACTCCCCAGACTTATTTGCATCAATTAGCACTTAAAGATCTAGGATTTACTTCCTAAGTTAAGGCTATTTTTGTGCTAAAAAGACTTCAGAAACTTGGCTTTTACCCTGAGCTAAAGTGACATTGTTTATGCTTGATCTTAACTGAAACAACTAGCTAAAAATCAAAAGGGGAAGAAGAGAGGAAAGAAAAAATATCTTCCTAATTTACTCAAATAATGAGTTCTTAGACACAGTCAATGCTGGTTAATATCAACATTAGCCCACACATATTAATGTAAATACTTCAATACCTTAATGAACAACCTTCTATTAATCACTAACTGTATACCAAATATTGACTAAGTACTAGGGGCATAAGAAAACAAAAGAAAATTCATTTGCAAGACCGATGAGAAGTCCTACAAGTTCTTAGTTTGCTTTGTTCAGGAGTCCTGCTATTACATAAGAAGGTCAAATGACAGTGCAAGGAATAGATGCAGGGCTGATGGTAAAGGCCAGAGGACCTCAGGAGGTATTTATAGAGTAAATGATAAAACCTGATGGTTCTCCATCTCATCAGAAGGAAGAGATGTTAACTCCAATTTCATCCAAGTCTTGTGCACTGTCAAGGACTCTAGTTGAAGGGGAAAAGGTAACCCAGTGATAGATTTTCCTGCATTCTGAAAAGCTATTCCAAATGGGTTATTTATTTTTTTTTTTTTGGGGGGGGGAATCTATGTGGGTTTTTCCCACACCATCATCAACACATTTACTATTTGATCTGGCAAATAGTCTTTGTGGCCAACCTGATAATTATCTTCTATCAGGTAACAGATGCATTTCACTTATCTCGATCCTCGGCTTTATAAGACTTGTTAGAACTGTACTCCACATAGTCTTCAAGAATCTTCACATATATTCCACTAAGAGGGATTGGAAGAAGAGTTTAGTAAAATATGGGCATTTAATTATAATTGTTTTAATATCACATATCGTGCCTATCCTCTACAAGGATCACTTTCAGTGTCTAAAGAAGTAGGAAGATATTGGAGGTTGGTCTGCAAAAGAAGCAGTTACCATGAATAGCCTATTGGGTAGAGGGATGAGAAAGATGGCAACAAAGTAGGGAAGAAAGCTCAAAAGGTTCTTGAAATTTCCTCCTCATCCTAAGTAACATAAAGGAAACAATTTTATTTTATTAAACACCTACTTTACTGCATCCCAGGTACTTAAGATACAAAGACAAAAACCACAATAGTTCCTGGCCTCAAGGAACTTATTAAAAGCTATTGTGAGAAACAGTATGTACACATAAAGTATTTACAAGACATATACAAATAGAAGGTAATTTCGGACAGTCAACTTCACATCATCAATAAACACATATTAAATACCTACTATGTGTCAGATACTGAACTAAGCATTGGGGACACAAAGAAAAATAAAAATATGGTCCCTGCCAGGCGGAACTTACAACATGCAAACTACTAATGCAAATATGACATATACAGCATAAATGGGAAGTTATCCCAGAGAGAAGCCATTCATAGTAGAGGAGCCTGAGAAAGGCCTCTTACAGAAGATTTGAGATGAGCCATAAAGGAAGCCAGCAGGGAAGGATGAGGAAGAGAGCAATTCAGGCATGGAGGCCAGCCAGCAAGAAGACAGTGTGAAGATAAGTATTATATGGAAATAATAGTGAGAGTCAGTTCTGCTGGTTAGTAGAGCACACAGTGGGGAGCAAACTGTTAAGAAGTCTGCAAAGGTAGGAAGGGACAAGATCATGAAGGGCTTTAAAAGCTAAACAGGATTATAGGAGATCACCAGAATTTAAGTAGAGAAACATTGTGATCTGTGCTTTAGGAAGATCACTTGGGTACCTGAATGGAGAATGGAATGGAGTAAGAATCGCTATAAAGCAGGAAGGTCAACCAGAAAGCTACTGAAATAACAGGTTATGGCAATAGTCCAGTGATTAAGGTAGTGAGGGTCTGTACTAGACTGGCAGATTTATGAATGGAGAGAATGGAATGTGTATGAGAAATGTTGTAAAGGTAAAAATGACAAGATGCATATTGGACATGTGGGCTAAATGTTAATAAAGAGTCAAGGGCAACACCATGGTTCAGAGCTTAGAGAATTGACAAGATAGGGGTGGTCTTGGCATGAATAAAAGAGTTCATAAGAGGGGGAGGATTTGGAGGAAATGATAATGAGTTCTGTTTGGGGCTGAGATTAGTATGTCTATAGGCAGATTCCCAGCTGTCTAAAAATAAGTTCATGTGTCTTCTATCCTTAAAGAAAGGGAGAATACTGGTATAACAAGCCTGAAAAAGTAGGTTGAAGTCTCTATTTCATCATAGAGGCATTAGGGAATCATTGGAGTTTACTGATTAGGATAGTAATGCAGTCAAACCTGTAGTTTAGGAATATCACTTTGGTAATGATCTGGGGAGGAGGAAGTCTTGAGACGGGGAAACTAAGTTATTATAATAATCCAAACAAGAGCTGATGAATATCTGGGGGGTAAGAGGCCAAAGGGGTCAACATGTGAGTGGAAAGAGGATATATAAACAACACTGCAGAAGTAGAACTGACAAGGCTTAGCAACTGGTTAAGTGGAATGAGAGAGTAAAGAGCTTCTACTGATTGAGTCTTGCAATATATTTACAATTAAAGCCTAGGATGTCAATGATAATCCAACAAAGATGACTGAGAAACAGATAGGTAAATAGACAAGAGCATCACAAAAATTCAGAGGAAAAATTACACAGAAAAGAATGGTCAAAAGTGTCAAATGCTGCAGAGAGTTCAAGAATGACAAGGATTGGTTTTAGCAACTAAAAGATCACTGGTAACTTTGGAGAAAGTTATTTCAGATAGTGGAGTGCAGATCAGAAGCCAGATTTAAAGGAGTTAAAAAGTGACAGAAAACAGAGGTAGTTAAGGGAAGAAGTGTAAGTGGTTATTCCCCCCTTCTCCAAATCTCTCTTTTTTGGAGAGACTTAAGACATGTTTGTAGATTATTGGAAATGTTTCACTAGACAGAGATCTAGAGAGGGGAAGATTGTAAGGGGTAGCGAACAA
The DNA here is from genome assembly GCA_023553655.1 of Myrmecobius fasciatus. Classification (NCBI taxonomy): domain Eukaryota; kingdom Metazoa; phylum Chordata; class Mammalia; order Dasyuromorphia; family Myrmecobiidae; genus Myrmecobius; species Myrmecobius fasciatus. Next base: position 199,569 of record JAJPUD010002088.1, read on the forward strand.
GAGATGGGGGGAACATGTGCAAAAATGTTTGTGGCAGCCCTTTTTGTAGTGGCAAGAAACTGGAAATTGAAAAGATGCCCATCAATTGGAGAATGGCTGAATAAATTATGGTATATGAATGTTATGGAATATTATTGTTCTGTAAGAAATGACCAACAGGTGGATTTCAGAGAGGATTGGAGAGACTTGCATGAACTGATGCTGAGTGAAATCAGCAGAACCAGGAGAACATTATACACAGCAACAAGACTATACGATGATCAATTTTGATGGACATGGTTCTCTTCAACAATGATGTGATTCAAACCAGTTGTGCTGCGATGAAGATAGTCATATACATCCAGAGAGAGGCCTGTGGGAACTGAGTGAACCACAACACAGCATTTTAACGCTTTCTGTGAATATTTCCATGCATTCTGTTTTCCTTCTTAGGTTGTTTTTTTTTCTTCTCTTTCTAGATCTGATGTTTCTTGTGCAGTAAGATAACTGTATAGATATGTATACATGTATTGTATTTGTCATATAATTTATCCTATCTAGCATGTATTAGACTACCTGTCATCTAGGGGTGGGGGGCGGGGGGAGGGAAAGGAAAAGCTTGGGAAAAAAAAGTTTTTTTTGCAAAGGTCAATGTTGAAAGGTCACTCATATGTTTTGCAAATAAAAAGCTTTATTAAAAAAAAAAAAGAGATGGGGGGAATCAAGAGTGCAAGTAGAGGGGCTGGCTTTGACAAAAACTATCATTTCATTTGCAACTAAAGGACAGAATGGAGTATAATGGTAAGAACTTTTAACATAACAGAGTAGAAGAAAATATGAAGCTTAAGGCTACAGCTTTTATTTTCTCAGGAAACTATGAGGAAGAACTCTGAGTAGGAAGGTAAAAACATAGGAGTCTTAGAGAAAAGAGAGGGTTTCAAACAACTGTTGAAGAAAGTGTATCACTAAGTGAAGTTATGGCACCTTAGGCAAATCTAAGCTTTCAATGTTTTAAAATTTCATTTATGGTTATAGTACGTATATAACTAGAATAAAAAAAGAAATTGATTTATACTTGTATGATGGGATCAAATTTATGATCTGTTTTAAACAAGAAAATTGACTAGATAATTATTCAAGTTGCTATTCAAACAACTAAAAGTATTTCAAGTATTTTTTAGGTCACTAGGTACAATGCTAAGTCAGAGAAGCTAATATTCTTAAATCTTAATTGCTTGGAAAACTTCAAGAGCTTCATTGTCAAAGCTGCCAAGTTTAAAGATAAGAGACATAACTAAAAGTGGAAATAATTTAGGTGGCATTTCTGAAGTTAAGAAAAACTATGTTGTGTTGTTAAATTACTATGTAGCAAATTTATTTATCAAATAATGGCTGACATTCCTAGACTGATTTCTTTGGGTTGCTCAGTGAAAAACTACTTGCTAACTATACTTTGGCACATATCTTTTATTTCAAATTTTAAAACTACTTCAAAACTACTATAACAGGAACATAGTTTAAATGTAAAAATGTTAAAAATACATACTAAACCCAGGTAATTGTCTTTTGGTCAACTGCTCTTAGTTTCCACTCCACATAACATCGGGTTCCAGACCTACACACTACTCCCCCCTCCCCAGCTTTCCAACTTCATTTTGTGAGTGGCTGCCCCCCACCCCCCAAATTCTTTTGTTTTGGTCTTTTGCAGGTCACATGGCTAGTAAATTTTAAGTGTCTCAGGATGGATTTTGAACTCAGGTCCTTGAAACGTAAGGGCCAGTGTTCTTTCCACTTGGACACGCATGCCCCACTCCACTTAAATTGTGAGTTCCTCAAGGACAGTCTTTCTTTTTATTTGTATTCCCAGGGTTCAGCATACAACCAGGCACATAGTAGCATTAACAAATGTTTACTGAATTGAATTAAGAGCCTAAGGTAATCTACATACTCTTAGAAGATAGTGGAACAAAAGACTCTAGAGAAGGGAAAATAAATGGGTAGGACTGGACATTAGTTCTCCTTCCAGCCCTCCACAAGAACACCTACTTTCCATGAAATTATAAAGGAGCTGACAGGGTAGTTTTTCTTATGTAATAAAAGATGGGGAATTTTGGAAAGAAACGGCTAAGTCTGTTTCCACTAAACACAAGTGGTAAAATTAATGTACTGTACCTAATGACTTGTGTATGAGTTTAAGTTTTCCTATACATATGGTAGCTTTCACGTTAAATGTGTTAATTCCCAAATATATATGGTAACTTCTAGATTTGTCTATGTGTGTGCTTGAGTATATTATAAATTTAGTATTTTTAAAATGGGAACTAATTTCATTTATAAAAACAAAAGGTATTATTTACTATTATGTATTAAAATTAAATGGGATTTAAAAAAAAAAAATACATACTAAGGAATTTGGAGAGGAAAAAAATCATCAATATTCATTCTTCCTGCACCAAAATCACAATTTTTTTAAAAGTATAAAAAAAACTACATTAATTTGTAAAATCAAGAAAATAAGTCTTGTTCAAACCATCATTTTGTCACTTTAATCCTTAGAAGGCAAAATGTGACACAGCATATGCTAACAACCCTCATTTAAAAACTTAGCTACTAACTTCCCCTGGTGTGTACAAGATGGCTGCATTTTAGAAATAGATTTTACCATATATAGTTTCCTCTTCATAGCATTGTGGTTGAAACTGGCTCTCTTACTTCCCACTGAGTCATCAAATGGTAAGAACATTCACAGTATATCATATTCTTTCAGGCAAGAATTAAGAATATTAACTACATTAGCTCATAAAATGTTTTATAAGAGCAAATTTAAATCTTGCTTCTACTTACCTTTTTTCTTCCATTAATTTTATCAGAAGAGTCCTTTTTCAATATTTTAATCAAACATTGATTAGAATACCATGCTATAACTCTTTGTCCACAAAAACTTTGTCTCAAGAGTTATTGACTTTCACCTCAAAGTTATTCTTATTTAGTGAAATCTCCTATCTAGTGAACTAGATGATGCTTTTATTTCAAACAACCTCAATATGGCCATACAATTAAAAGAGTCCCTAAAAGCTACTTAGAAGCAGAGTCCACAGCTAAATAATAGAAAATTCACATATATAGTACTTGCATAAACTACTGTTCACAGGATGGTAACTTGTAGCTAGCAAAGTTCAGGATTCAACTACATTATTGTTGCTGGTGGTGGTTGTTAAGTCGTGTCTGATTATTCATGATCCAATTTTGGGGGGTTTTCTTGCAATGATACTAGAGGGGTTTGCCTTTTCCTTCTCCACTTCATTTTTCAGATGAGAAAGTTGAGGCAAACAGTTAAGTGCCCTGACCACAATTAGGTTTCTGAGGCCACATTTGATTTCAGGAAGATGAGTCTTACTGACTCTAGGCCTGACATTCTATTTTGCACCACTTAGTTGCCTTTACTACATGAGAATTCCTGAATGAATCACTGCATTAGAACTGGAAGTATTTTCAGGGCCCATATGGTCTAACCCATTATAACTTAACTTGAAAAGAAAAGAGATGATCACTTTGCTTAAAAACCACCAATAATTCTCTTAAAGCAACCCATTCTACTTGGGACAGTTCTAATTATTAGGAAAAATTTCCAGACATCAAATTTCAATTTGCCACTTTGCAATTTCTAACCATTGTTTTGGTTCTGCACCTTGGGGCCAAACAAAACAAGTACTATCCTTCTTCCACCAGAAGGCCCTCTAAATGCTTGGAGCGATTCTGTCCCCTCCAAGTGTTCCCTGTTCCATCTCTAGGTCCACCAAATTGAAACAGACTCAAGGCTCTTCAACCTCCTAGTTTTCTGGTCAATTGCTAGCTTATCAATACCTCCTTAAACTTCGGTACTCAGAACTGAACACAAAATCCACATGTACTTTAACTACAACTACAATAGAGCAACTAACTTTATTTCTGGAAGCTCCTCAGTGCCCCTCAGTGCAGTCCCAAATTATATTAACTGTTCTGAGCACCTACATCATCCTACTGCCTCATAGTAAGTTTGTAGTCCACTACTTTCTCCAGATTTTTTTCAAAGAAACTAGTTTCAAAGAACTCTCCCTCTCCTAATCTGTGATTTGGAAGTGGGTTTTTAAAGAACTCAAATCTAAGACTTTGCATTTACCTCTACAGAATTTTATCTAATTAGACTAATCCCAGGTATTAATTAACCTGTCAAGATCTTTTTAGATACTATCAAAAAATGCTAACTACCCCTCTCAGCTTTGTGTAAAGCCTTCCTAATCACCAGATGGGAGTTACTTTAGGGTACAGAATCACTGCACTGGCCAAACCCTTATGACACTTTCAACAGCAATTATGCCAAATTATGGGAGAAAGTTAAAGGACTAGGGCATTTTGGAGAAAACCTCCTTATGTGACAGGCACTGTGCTAAGCGGTTTATTATTATTATTTCACTTGACCCTCAAAACAATCCTGCAAGGAAGGAAGATATCATTTCTACCTCCACTTTATAGATGAAGAAACTGAGGCAAGCAGATGTTAAGTGACTTGACCTGAGTGATTTAGTTAGTCAATGTCAGGCCAAATTTGAACTCAAAACTTAAGTCTTGGCCCTTCAAGTATCATCAACAGCAAAGCTGAGAAATATTAGTTTCCTTTCTTTTTGTTTTGCTTTGAATTTTATATAGAGTAGAACTAGATAAAAATAAAAAAGTAAGTGTGAAATGCTTGGGCCAATACTGATAGTTTTATATTTCAATGGATTTATAATTTCATCTCTTAAAATGATGAAGACTAGAAATCATCCATGCAGCTTAACTTCCTCACACAAATGGTCTACCTAATGATTTGGAAACCTACTTCTCATTTTCTAGGCACTGGTGAACAACAGGGAAGTGCACTGGCAGTATCAGTTACTCTTGGCTCTTAACTAACTTCTCTTTTGCTTTTCCTGATTATGTACTTCTGATTACATCCTTTACTATAAGGCCTTTCCTGAGTCATTTCTGATTTGTAATGTACCCATGTCTATCATGTACCTCTCTGCTGCCTTTTGGATTATGATTATATATGTCTATGTAACATCACAAGAAGACTATTGGTGTTAAAAAGCTTTTGTTTCAGGCAGAAGTTTGGAGGAAAGTTGTCATTAAAATAACTTCAACAACACAATCTACCCCATTCCTCCCCTTGTTCAATTCTCAACACAGCATAACTGCATTAAGGGATCATTTAGCTTTTTAGAAAAAGTGTCTTTTAAGTGTCCAGTCAATTCATACAAGCTAACATGGATTCTTGCTCTGTGGCTTATTTTCTTTAAATCTGTGATCAATGGACAGAAGCTTTGGAATGCCTACCAAATGAACTATATATCAGTCTTCGAAGTAGGCATTTGTGAATAAAATGAACTTTCTAAGTGATTTAGAAGGCTCTGCAAATCTTTTGAGGCTTGATAAAATCAGCACATTGTTATTTGCAAACAGAAACATTTGGAGACAAGAGGCCAGGCCAGTAGGTACTAAAAAAATTACCAAACTTTGGGATAAACTATCACTAAGAAAATTTTAAATGAGCAAAGAACAAATGAAAATGCTACATGCACAAATTTTTTATGGCCTTATATTTAATTGCATATGTACTGTTCTAGAATAAAATCAAGATAAAACACAGGGTATAATTGATTTACTAGATTGTATAACTTTAAAATGTCTGTCTAAAGCTTATAGAAATGTTAAAGGATCTCTGAATATATTATGATGCTATCAATATGACATCATTACTAGTTGTGGCTTTTTTTTCATTTTAAAATAGTTAACACATTCAAATTTGCAAACACTGGCAGTTAATTTCAAAATTAATCAATCCATTTACTAGATTAACGGAAAAGGAAAGGAACTAGATTTTTAAATTTTATGTTGCATTTTTTCTCCTCAAAATATTACTGAGGAAAATGAATCTTAAATGTCAAATTCACTGTGCTATTTACACAATGGGAATTCCATTATCAAATTTAAAATCCATCTCTAATGCTTTTTGTCGTTCAGTAATTTTTCAGGCACATCCAACTCTTCATGACCCCATTTAGGGTTTTCTTGGCAAAGAACTGGAGTGGTTTGCCATATCTCACTCCAGCTCATTTTATACACGAGGAAACAGTTAAGTGACTTGCTCAGGGTCATACAAATTGTTATGTAAGGCCAGATTTTAATTCAGAAAAATATGTGTCTCCATTGTATTATCCATTATACCACATAAGTACATGAAATCTCTACTGGTAGTGTTTTATTATATAAAATAGAAAGTAGTTTGGGGCAGCTAGGTGGTGTAATGGATAGAGCATCAGCCAAAGTTAGGAGGACCTGAGTTCAAATCTGGTCTGAAACATTTAACACTTCCTAGCTGTGCGACCCTGGGCAAATCACTTACATGCTTCAGCCAAAAAAAACCCCAGAAAGTATTTGTTCACGTGGTCCCATACTAACAGGAGGTAAGAAATAATTTGATTTATACAAGTGAAAAGTTCAGCAAATGAAAAAAGCAAAACAACTGAACAGACCTGAGAGGAAAGACAAAGGGGCCATAGTATTGTCCCTAAAGTCAAAACTTTGACTTGGAGTTGGAGTCCTGCCTCTGAGAGAGAGAGAGAGAGAGAGAGAGAGAGAGAGAGAGAGAGAGAGAGGAGAGAGAGAGAAGAGAGAGAGAAGAGAGAGAGAGAGAGAGAGAGAGAGAGAGAGAGAGAGAGAGAGAGAAGGGGGAGAGAGAGAAGGGAGAGAGAGAGAGAGAGAGAAAGGAAAGACAGAGAGAGGACAGACAGAGAGAAGGAGGGAGGGAGGGAGAGAGGGAAAGAAGGAGGGAGAGACAAACAGAGAGAAAAACTTTCTGACCTTCAGTGTTTCTATTGGGCTTATATCCCAAAGAAATCTTAAAGAAAGGAAAGGGCCCCACATGTGCAAAAATGTTTGTGGCAGCCCTTTTTGCAGTGGCTAGAAACTGGAAGCTGAATGGCTAAACAAATTATGATATATGAATGTTATGGAATATTATTGTTCTATAAGAAACGACCAGCAGGATGATTTCAGAGAGGCCTGGAGAGACTTGCATGGACTGATGCTGATCGAAATGAGCAGAACCAGGAGATCATTATACATGGCAGCAACAGTACTATATGATGATCAATTCTGATGGACATGGCTCTCTTCAACAATGAAATGTCTCAAACCAGTTCCAATTGTTCAGTGAAGAAAGCCATATACACCCACAGAGAGGGATATGAAATGTGGACTACAACATAACATTTTCATGCTCTCTATTGATGTTTGCTTGCATTGTGTTTCCTTTCTCAGATTTTTTTTTGTAGATACGATTTTTCTTGCACAACATTGATAAGTGTGGAAATATGTATACATATATTCGATTTGTCAAGTATTTTAACATAATTAACATGTAAGTGGATTTCCTGCCATCTGGGGAGGGTGGGGACTAGGGGGGAAAAATTTGTAACAGAAAGCTTTGTAAGGGTCAATGTTGAAGAATTACCCATACATATGTTTTGCAAATAAAAAAGTTTTAATAAAAAAAAAATCCACAAAACTTTCTGATCCTGGGCAAGTCACTTAATTGCCCCCCTCTATCTATCTCCAGGCTACTTCTAAGAATCAGCTAAAATCCTATCTTCTAAGAGAAGTCTTTCCTGATTTTAATGCTAAATTAGAATTTAGCTAAATGCTAAATTTAGCTAATGCGAAAACCTTTTCTCTGTTGAGGATTTTAAATTTATTTTGTATTTAGCTTGTTGGTACATAGCTGCTGTCATGTCATTTCTCCCATTAGGTATGAGCTCTTTTAAGAGCAGGGACTGTCTTTTGCTTTTCTTGTATCTCCAATGCTTCGCTTTAAAAGTCTGGTACATACTAAATATACGTATTGACTGACAGTAAGCAACTTTCTAAGAAAGGGGCTTTTAATTTTTTTTTTAAATCATGGGCATCTGATGAAGCCCTCAGACATCTTCTCATCCAAACGTTTTTAAATAAATGAAAGAAATGCTAAATTTTAGTTAGATTGGTGAAAATAAAGATATAGCCTTATCTCAATCAACTTCATGGGTTCCCTAAAATCAATCCACTAGGTTTATGGACCCCAGATTAAGAATCCCTGCTCTTAAAACTATATATAAAACTATATGGCAGAAAATGTGACAATTTGCATTGTCTGTAGAGAGTAAAAGTTCCCTAGACCAAAGAACTACATCTCTAATCATATATAGTTCTTTAAATACCTATAAAATTCTATTTTCTGAACATTACTGTTGAGTATAATGGAAATTAACATGAGATAATCCTCTACTTCAATTTTTTTCCTATGACAAAAACAAAATTAAACTGTCATTGGAAAAAAGCGTTATTTTTTCAGTAGTTCATATTTAACAGTTTCTTTAAAATGCTATAGCAGCACCAAACGAACTAAATAATGTAACAATGATTTCCAACAGCCCATATGATTATATGAGGCAGATCTATGTAACATACAGAATAACAAATTAGCAAACAGGGTTCTAGAACCGGCTAAGACACTAATAATGCGGTGTTACCTTGTGCAAGCCACAACTACTCTGGGCTTCAATTTCCTAATTTATAAGAGGATGCTAATTTAGAGTTCATTGCATTCTCAACAGCATAATTCTAGAAGAATTTAACAAAAAATTTTAAATTGTAATTCATATCCTAGACCCTGCTAGGTGAGAAGTGTAAGAAGGAGCACACAAAAAAGGCAGACATCACTAGCATGCTAAAGGAACCTCAAAAAGAGTTGAGAACAAATGTAATATTAAAAGCATCACCGGAGAAGGCATTTAAAATAAATCGTGTTTCAGTCTTGCGATTTGTTCTGATTTTGCTATCATTTGATAAAAAGCCAAAAAAAGGGGCAGACCTCTCCTCTTCTCAAATGAGGAATCTAAAGGAGGAAAAAAGGAGTAAGACCATTCTTACAATTCTTTGCGTTTCTGAATCTCATTTAAGACCACACTCATTCGAAATTTGCAGTTGGGAGAAAAAGAGGAAGAGAAGGGGCTTGGTAACTTCCCCCAAGGTCACCACCCCCCACACCGGCCTTCGGGCTTCCACAGCCCTCGCCCGCCAGGTCTTTCCCCATTAGGCACCTCACCCCCAGTGCTCCCTCGATAGTGCAAAGTTGGGCGCCTCCCACTAAACTCCCCTCCCGGAGCCCCTTCAGGAAGGAGGCTTCAAGACAGAGGCTGCCGGCCCTACTTCCTGCCTCCGAGCTCTACCTTCGATTTTACAGGAAGAGGAAGGCCCAAGGATTCTTATTTTTTTTAAATCAGAAGCTCCCCTGAATTGCTCAGGACTACCTTGAATCAGCCTACTCCCATCGCCCTCAGCACCATCTCCAAGGCACTCCGGGAGCGGACTAGCAGGAAACCATCCCCCCACCCAAAAGAAGAGGCGCGGCGTGGGGGTGGGGGGCTGACAGAAGAGCTGCGGGGGCGGGAGACACAGGCCCCCCCTACCACCACAGGCCTCGGCATCCCGCACCGCACCGAGCCGCGCCCAGGCAGCCTGCCCACACACCTTCCTCCTCCCCCCAACCGTCTTTGACTCCGGTGCCCACAGGCCTCCTCCGGATTCAGCGCTTACCCCGGTGCCGTTGTCACACACCACCACCTTCCTGCCCTGGCTGTCCATTGTGAGCCCCGGAGAGAATCAATGCTGCCTGCCTGTCTCTCTCCCTCTTCAGCTGGGCTAGCTGCTGCCGCTGCTGCTGCTGAGGAAGCTACTACAGCCGCCGCCGCCGCCGCTGCCACCGCCCAGGTTCTTTTCCTCTTCCTCTTCTTCCTCCTCCTCCTTCTTTCCGCCCCTCCTTCGGCCCAACTTTCTGGACCTAACCGGAAATGATTTGCCCCGCCTGCTGTATAACTGACAGCTCCTTGAGAGGGGCGGGAGAGAGAATGGATGGAGGACTCCAAGAAAGCGTTCAACCTAGGAGTGGCAGCTCTGCTGCCCAATGAGAAGCTGGAGGAGGCGGAGGCTCCGCCCCGCGCCTTGTCCTCCCGATTCTGTCTTCTCTTTTTCTCTCTATGGTTGCCGTCCTCCCGCCCACGCCCGCTGCTCCGCTTCCGGCCGCCGCGCCCTGCCACCCGGAGCCCTCCTTTCTCTCTTTCCTCTCGTCCTCCTCGGGGCGTTGTCATGTCTGCCGCCGTAGGCACTTGGTTCTTGCTGCCGGTGGTGCGGAAGCTGAGCTTGCTGCTCAAGCTAGGGGTTGGGGCTACGGGCGTCGTGCAGGAGACGATGACAGGTGACGGGCAAAGAGAGAGGAGCGGGCGGGCGGACAGAGAAGGCGGTGTGCCAGCCTCCCCTCCTGGAGGTGGGAGTGAGGGGGCGCTTTGGAGCGAGAGCCCCGCCCCCCAGCGCTCCTTTAGAACGCGGCTCATTACCTCGAGAAATAGTATAGCATTCTGCTATTTATAATATTACACTGCGATGCATTAATTACACATTATCCATAGGTTAAGATAACATCTGTATTAATTAGCCACTGTTTATATTATTATAGTACACTTTTAATAATATGTATCAATGCATATTAATACATATTATTGCGTTAATTGGGCAACTAGATGGTGTGGTGGATAGAGCACCGGTCCCGGAGTCCAGAAGATCTGAATTCAGATTTGAACTCGGACACTTAACTAGCTGTGTGATCCTGGGCAAGTCGCTTAAACCCCTTTTACTCCAGTTCCTCATGGATGCACCGAAAAGAAGGAAATGGCAAAGTGCACTAGTGTCTTTGCAAAGAATCTTTTGTCTGTATGGTACCTAGATTTGGATATAACACAACTATGCTAACACATGTTATGCATATTAATACATATTATGTATATTGAGAAATATTGAGTATTAATACTTAGAGGCCTTGATGCATATCTATATTAGTTGGTGATTATATGTATTTATACATGTGTATTGATACTTGTATGAATTAATGCATATTATGTGAATTAAGTAATTGTTACATGTGTTTTAAGCAATTGTATTAATACATATTATATATAAGTACTTAATCCGTATATGTATTTTTGTTATTCAGTCATGTTTTACACTTTTTGTGACACAATTTGGGCAAAGTTACTTGGTTTGCCATTTCCTTCTCCAGTACATTTTATGAGGAAACTCAGGCAAACAAAGTGAAATGACTTGCCCAGACCTACACAGCTAGGAAGTGTTTGAGGCCAGTTTTGAACTCAAGAAGGTGAAGCTTTCTGGCTCCAAGTCTGGCACTCTATCCCCTGCAACACCTAACTACCTTTAATACATATTCTGTATATTCAATACTAATTGTACTAGTTACTATTGTACTAGTTACTACCTACTCAGTATATTAATTGATACTGATATTTATTCATTTATACACATGTATTAACATATATTCTTTGTATCATTTGAAGCATATATATTAATACATATGTACTGATTAATACACATGTATTATATTAACTTATTAATGCATTTTAATAGATAATTTGCAGTTAATATGTTAAGGTAATATACAATATAGTATTTAATTTATTAAATATATTTTCATATAGCACAGAAATATAGTAATGTATAATAATGACATACAAATATACTTATTAATGTTTTGCTAAGCATTTTAAATTCACATCAATTTTGAGTTGTGATAAAAAATATTTTTATACTCAATTTAAAAGGGAGGAAACTAAGGCTCAGGCAGGTTGAAATATTCACCCATAGTCTAAACATTAGCAAATGACAAAGCATGCATGTAAAGTCCTTTGCCCACCTTAAAAAGCTATATAAATGATAGCTATTATTATTTGAGACAGGATTTGGACTCAATTCTTCCTGACTCCCAAGCTTAGCAATGTAGCTTCTCTAGTCTAAAGGTTTACGATGGTTTTTTTTTTTTGATATTGTACACCCCTTTGGCAGTCTGATGAAGCTTATGGATCTCTTTTCAAAACAGTATTTTTAAATGTATGAAATAAAATATATAAGATAAACTTAACTGTATTAAAATACATAGTTTTTTTTAAAACAAGTTCAAAGAATCCTTTCAAGTCTCTTTGTGCCATACTAACTAATCCAAGGGGTAATGGAAAATGCTTTTGGAGACAGAAAATCTGGATTTGTTTCCCCCACTTTGCTTGACCATGGGAAGAATAATTAACAAGCATTTATAAAGCCCTTACCATGGACCAGGTGCTGTAGTAAGTGCTGAAGATACAAATAAGAAGAATGAAACTTGCTCATGAAAGGCCTAACAAAAGAAACAAGCATATGCCCGTGTGTGTATGTCTGGGTGAGGAGAGAGAATAAATATAAAGAGAACAGATGCATGGTAGTTTGGGAAGGAGGACTCTAGTTTGTGAAGTGAATCAGGAAAGGTTTCTCATGGGTATCATCTGTAGAAACATAAATAAAACAAAGCCACACATTGACCAGGTCCAAAAATGTAGATCTCCCTCGGTACCTCTAGTCTATCCCTTCTATCCCATGAGAAACCCATTTCATCATCCATCTTCTGAAGTTGTATTTGGACATAGCTCTCAAGTCTTTCAAAGTTGTTTTTCTTTTTAAAAAAAATTACTTCTTTTCAATAAACAATTCTCTACACACCCTCTCAAATGAAAACTTAAAGCCCTTGTAACAAATTTACATACATAGTCAAGGAAAATAAATTTCTGCATTAACCAATTCTGAAAAATAGATGCATCATTCTTCACCCTGAGCCTCTGTGACTAGTGTGCTTTATTAATGATCTTCTGGATTTGTGGTTGCTCATTGCATTGATCTGATTTCTCATCTTTCAAAAGTTGCTTTTCTTTATAACATTGTAGTTATTACATAAATTGTTTTGCTCATTTTCCTCTATTTACACTAAATCTTTCCAGTTTCTTTTGATATATCTTTTTCATGATTTCATATTAGATAATATTCTATTACATTCATATACTATGCTTGGTTAGCCATTTCTTAGTTAATGAATAACCCTGCATTTCCACTTATTTACTATAACAGGTATGACTATGAACATTTTTGTACATTTGAGTTTTCTCTCCCTTTTTTCCCATTTTTTGAAATTTATACCCAGTTGACATTGATATATTGTTGGGGGAACTGAATGGATCCAACCCTCCTGGAGAGCAATTTGAAACTATGCTCAAAAAGTTATCAAACTGTGCATACTCTTTGACCCAGCAGTGTTTCTACTGGGCTTGTAACCCAAAGAGATCTTAAAGGAGGGAAAGGGCCCCACATGTGCAAAAATGTTTGTGGCAACCCTTTTTGTAGTGGCAAGAAACTGGAAACTGATTGGATGCCTATAAATTGGAGAATGGCTGAATAAATTGTGGTATATGAATGTTATGGAATATTATTGTTCTGTAAGAAATGACCAGCAGGATAATTTTAAAGAGGCCTAGAGAGATTTACATGAACTGATGCTAAGTGAAATGAGCAGAACCAGGAGATCATTGTACTCGGCAACAAGACTATATGATGATCAATTCTGATGGACATGGTTCTCTTCAACAATGAGATGATTCAAACCAGTTCCTGTTGTTCAACAATGAAGAAAGTCTTTTACATCCAGAGAGAAGCCTGTGGGAACTGAGTGTGGACCACAACATAGCATTTTAATGCTTTCTGTGAATGTTTACTTGCATTTTGTTTTCCTTTTTAGCTTGTTTTTTTTTTATTTTTTTCTCTTTCTAGATCTGATTTTTCTTGTGTGGCAAGATAATTTTATAGATATCTATACACACATTGGATTTATCATATATTTTAACATATTTAACATGTATTAGATTACTTGCCATCTAGGGGAGGGGGGGAGGGGGAAGGAGGGAAAAACTTGGAACAGAAAATTTTGCAAAGGTCATATGTTCTGTATATAAAAAGCTTTAATAAACAGGAAGGAAGGAAGGAAGGAAAGAAGGAAGGAAGGAAGAAAGGAAGGAAG
>JAJPUD010002088.1:213946-234051 GCA_023553655.1 Myrmecobius fasciatus
GGAGGAAGGAAGGAAGGAAGGAAGGAAGGAAGGAAGGAAGGAAGGAAGGAAAAGAAAAGAAAGAAATTTATGCCCAGTTGTAATTGCTATTCAGAATAGCTAAGCCAATTCACAGTTCTAACAACAACATAGTTGTATGCCTACCCTCCCAGCTTCTTCCAATAATTACTGTTCTTTTTTGTTATCTTTCCTAATTTGATGGATGTGAAGTAGATTCTCAGAGTTTTAAAATTTGTATTTTTCTTAATATTATTGATTTACAGTTTTGGGTATACTTGCTTTTCTTCTTTTAAGATTTGCCTATTTGTATCTTTATAGTTTGTCTCTTAAAGGATGGCTTTTTAAAAAATATAATAATCAGCTCTCGATATCTTCAGTATTAAACTTTGATTTATCAGATAAACTTGCTACAAAGATTTTTGTTTCTCAGTTTTTTCCTTCCAATTTTAATTTCATTCATTTATGTTTGTGGGGAAACTTCTCATCTTCATATAATCAAAATTGTTCATTTTTAACATTTATTTGCTTTTTTTTTTTTTTTTTTTTTTTTTTTTTTGCTGAGGCAGTTGGGGTTAAGTGACTTGCCCAGGGTCACACAGCTGGGACATATTAAGTGTCTGAGATCAAATTTGAACTCAGGTCCTCCTGACTTAAGGGCTGGTGCCCCCTATCTTTTGTTTGATCAAGAAATCTTCCCTGTTTATGAAATGTATTTTTTCCCTGCATCTCTTAATTTGTTTATGATGTGACTATTCATTTGTAGCTTGTTGTGGTATATGGTATGAATGTTCACATAAGCCTTATTTCTGCAGAAGTCTTTCCAGTTTTCCCCGACATTTTGTTGAATCTCAAATTTAACCTGGCTATTGGGTTCTTTGATTTTATAGAATACTAAATTTGATTGCTTATGTTACATTGTTTAATTTCTTTCTTTTTTATTTAAACCAATGCTATAATGTCTTAATGATCACTGTTTTTAATAAAGCTTGATGTTAGACCCTTTTTCCTTCCACCATTTATTCATTGAGATTCTACATCTGTTTTTCCTTTGGCTGAATTTTATTATCATTTTATCTAAATCTATAAAGTATTTACTAGATTGTTTGATATGTCTCAATATATAATGTAATTTAAGTAATACAGTGTTGTTGGTTTTATTATATTAGCTTATTCCTTCTAAAAGAAATGTATTTCCAATTATGTAGATCTTTCCATTTCTGTAAAAAGTGTTTTATACTTATATTCATTTAATTATTTTCTATGACTTGGTAGAAAGACTCCTAAATATTTTACACATTCTGTAGTTATTTTAAGTAACTTTCTTTTTATCCGTGTTGAACTTTGTCAGAAAGGTTATTGAGTTATGTGGTCAAGACTGATGATTTATGTGAGATACTAACATTACAGAAAACAGCGAAGAACTAGATGACTTCTCTCTTCCCTTCCATCTTTGATATACATCTTCCATCTATATCTTTGATCCCTATTACATTGGATTTAGATTTTACTCATGTGCTTAAAGTGTTCATTCTTGCTAGTCTTTAAAAGTGTTCATTTAATGATGATAAATTTCAGTTACCAATTGCTATATATTCTTACAAGATAGAACAGTTTTCTCTGACTAAAGCAGTTCTCAAATGGTGGTCTGCAAGACCAAAACCATTTTCATCATAATAAGGCATTTTAATTTCTAATATATTGCCATGAGTACACAGTTTTTAAAATTGTAATGGTGTCTTGAGACCCCTTTAGTTTTAGCGATCTTAATAAAGTTTTAGAATCACTGAACCAAAGTATAAACTTTAGTCTCAAGAAATCCAATGATCATACCATTCTCCCAAACCTCCGTCCTCCAAAAAAGAGCAATTTATGTTTGAGATTGGTAGACATGAACTGATTAACTTTAAGAGGGATTTTCAAACAACCAGGTGTCGCTGCTACTCTGGCTGCTCCACAGCTATGAGCTATGTGCCTTTTTTTCCAATTGTATATCTGTTCAGAGGAATTCATTAAGATTTAGAGCCTTACAGAAGAAGAAACTTGTCCAGGATCACAGAGATATTGAGTGACAGTGCTGGAAGTCGAATCCAGTGGACCTTCTGCTGTCAGATCCAGTACTCATCCACTCCACCATCTCATTTTTTTCAGCTTAGCCTTTTAGCCTGATTCTTAGAATGCTTTCCTTACCATTGTTCTCTTTGTTAACAGAACAGCATTACCTATGAATGTGACATGTCCAAGCAAGAAATATAACTTGAACTAAAGTATTTCAGCATAAAGTGAATTCCCAAGAAATGATTTTATCTTGACATTTTAAGTATTAATGATATCCATTATGTCTTATGATGGAATCTTATGGCACAAGGCTCTATGCTTTTTTTCTGGAGGTGAAATTTATTAGAATTAGTCAGAATCAGTTTCTAAAGTTTAGTATGCTTTGGAATCTTTCTTGTTTATGGAGTTTCATGGATTAAACATTGTTAGCAATGTTTTTTGCCCAGTTGATAAATGGTCAAAGGACATGAAAAGATAGTTTTCAGAGGAAGAAATTAAAACTATAGTCATATGAAAAAATGCTCTAATTCATTATTAGAGAAATTAAGATTAAAATAGCTCTCAAGTGCCACATCATATCTATCAGATTGGCTAAAATGCTCCAAAGAAAATGTTATATATTGAATTATTTGCCATCTGGGGGGAGAGGGAGAATGGAGGGGAAAAATACTTGTAACACAACGTTTTGCAAGGGTGAATATTGAAAAATATCTTCATATTTATTTTGAAAATATAAAGCTTTAATAATAATAAAAAAAGAAAATGATAAATGGTGAAGGGAATGTGGAAAAACAGGAACACTGATGCACTGTTGGTGGAATTGTGAACTGATCCAGCCATTCTGGAGAAGAATTTGGAACTAGGCCCAAAAGGCTAAAAAATTGTGCTACAATACTATTAATAGGTCTGTATGCCAAAGAGATCATTTTTAAAAAAGAAAAAGGACCCACATGTACAAAAATAATGATTGCAGCTGTTTTTTATGGTAACAAAGAACTGGAAATTGAGTAGATGTCCATCAGATGGGGAATAGCTGAAGAAATTATGGTATATTAATATAATGGAATATTATTGTTCTATAAGAAATGATGAGCAGGCTGATTTCAGAAAAGCCTGGAAAGACTTGTATGAACTGATGCAGAGTAAAGTGAGCAGAACCAGAAAAACATTGTATGCAGTAACAGCAACATTGTGTAATTATCAATTATGATTGACTTGGCTCTTATTCAGCATTACAATGATCCAAGACAATTCCAAAAGACTTGTGCTGGAAAATGCCTTCCACATCCAGAGAAAGATCTGTGGATTTTGAATGTAGATTGAAGCATATTATTTTTATTTTTATTTTTGTTTTTTCCTTCTTGTGGTTTTTCCTTTTTAAAAATTCTTTTTTCACAACATGATTAATATGGAAATATGCTTAATGTGATTGAACATGTATAGCCTATATCAGATTGCTTGCTGTCTGAGAAGAAGGGAGAAAAATTTGGAACTCAAAATCTTACAAAAATAAATGTTAAAAAATATTTTTATATGTAATTGGAGGAAAAATACTATTAAGTGGGGGGAATTTTTTTTTTCATAATAGTAGATTTAGGTGAACTGTGAAAACCCAAGACCTTAGGCTAGACCTAGAAATTTAGGCAGGACAAAATCCACGACCTCTTGGCACTTACATATAGGGATAATAGCACCAATTTGCATGAAAGTCTGAAGATCTCATCAGGGTATTTTAAGATGCCTGAAATCAATATATTTCTACTTCAGAAAGTTTAAGAAAATATAGCAATAAAAGTGAACTAGGACTTAAAATTATCTCGTTTGTAGCATCTTATTGAAAACAAGGATGCTTTGCACAGACCACATTCAAGATGTAATAACATACCATGAGCTTCCCAAATTAAAAGATAGGCAGCATGACTTATGAAAAGAGAGCTTGATTGAGAGTAATGAACATGGGTTTAAATCTTAGCTTTGCCACTTACTAATCATATGCTTTTAAACAACTCATTTAACATCTTTGAATCTTAACTACTTCAACTATAAAGTAAGCAGGTTGATCTAGACAGACTCTGAAGTGCTTTCCACCTCTAGATTTATAATTTATGAAGAGAAAGTAAGAAAGCATCTTTATAATATCAAGATAATTCTTGATTGAGCTTTCCCCTCTTGACTTTGAGAAGGATCATTGCTGAGATAATCAAGAAAGAAGTGTCATATTGCAGTTAAGTCAGTATAGGAAGTATTCATTCTACTTTTCTTTGCAGATTACAGGAAAATGAGAGTAGAAATGCTTCACAATTTCAGTGATCTCATCAATTTGGGTGTTTCTTCCATCAGTGGAGAGTTCCTCTCCCTTACCATTCTTGCCCATGTCCTCTCATTGATCTTCTCTTATGATCTACCTGAAGTTTTGGGAGAGTTCTTTTAGGCCAGGGGATCTTAACATTTTACCTTTGTCGTGGACCCCTGTGGTCCCTTCTCAGAATACTATTTTTAAATGTATAAAATAAAATACTTAGAATTATAAAGGAAACCAATTCTTTTGAAACATAATTATCAAAATTATAATGATGTTCGAAGGTTCTTGAACATGCAGCACCAAATGTAGAACACTCATATTAAAAATATGTGATTTTCTTGTGGGTTGTATTTTGAAATGGCTAAAAGATATTACCCAGTTTCCCAATTGTAATCAGCCTGTTCTTTTCCTCCTGTGCAACAAGGACGTCCCATCTCATTCTTTATAGGAAGTACCTGTCCTAGATATATGTACTGATTATCAATTCACTGAAGTGGCTTAATTAAGCTAGTAAAGGTTTCAAAAAGCCTCTAAATTTTATGAAAGCCATTTTCTTTATGAAAAGGTAGTTATCAGAAGATTGCTGTCATAGCTATCAGAAAGAGGAAAAAACTTCATCTTGTCCTGGCCTTTTATTTATCATGTTTACCCATTCTGCCTATTGAATCTTGAATGTTGACCCTAAGTCATTCACAAAGGTCAATCTAATATGTGAAAAGCCTTCTTGATGTCATAAGGATATCAAAGGAGCATATGGACAGTCTATAGGTTATCCATCACTTTTACTCCATAACAAGCCCATCTCCTTTTATATTTCTTTTTCAGCATTCATACTATATTCTGTTTTGTTTTATGATTCTTTGTAATGTGTCACAGCCTATTTACCCCCATCATGAATCTCACTGTTACCTTGTGGATGATACTCTTTTTTTAGTTCTTCAGGGATTATGGTGCTTCTTAATTCCTAGCTGTGTAGTACAAGAGATTATTAAGCATGTAAATGAATAAATCATTTATTAGCTTTATTTATACACGCAAAGCACAGTCCTAATTGATGGAGATCACAAATAAGACAGTCCCTTCTCTCAAGGAGCTTACATTCTAATAGGGGAGACAAAATAGGAAAGTTTCAACTTATGTCACTATGACAAGTTTTATTTTAGAGTACAATGCAGATGGTGATACCCTCTTCTTTAATGTAATTTTCACTAATAAAATCACCTCACTTTCTTATGTTGTACCATTTAATAGTGCCAAGGACTTTGGTGGCAAGAAGTTTCTTTTATGGGTCTTCAGTGGACGTGGCTTTAAACCCTTGTGGGAGCCATTACCAGTTTACATGTAGACACAGAGTTGGAAGCATTGCTATTCCCAAGGCTTTTGGGTTCAGGTCCAAATGGAGATGGTGGTTGTTGGCTTGCCTGACTTATGCTGCTGCCTTCCATCTTTCCCTTTGAGTACCTTACTGTTTCAGCCAGGTTGGCTTGTCTTTGTGGGTGACAATTGGTTAGTAGATGTTGAGGAGGATTGACCTCTTTTCCACAGGAGCTGCCTCTCAAGATGATGAGTCTAGGCTTAAGCAAGATTGGTGGTTTGGGGAATGCTGCCCATCCCAGGGCTCTACTTATCTGCCTTTTGGTAGTCATTGATCTGCAATTGATAGTGCGGATGAGGAAGATGGGTTCCTTTTTCTCCTCAATTGTGACTTCAAAAGCAGGATTAGAAGCAGGAATTGTGGTTCATAGGACATTACTTGAGTTAGGCTGGCTTGCCTACCTATCTATGTCTCTCTCTATATATATGTGTGTGTGTGTGTGTATATTTTTTGTGGGGGCTGAGGCAATTGGGGTTAAGTGACTTGCCCAGGGTCACACAGCTAGTAAGTGGTACATGTCTAAAACCGGATTTGAACTCGCTATCTATCAATATTGATATTAAAAAGATGTTGTTCTGTAAGAAACAACCAGCAGGATGATTTCAGAGAGACCTGGAGGGACTTACATGAACTGATGCTGAGTGAAATCAGCAGAACCAGGAGATCATTATCCAGGCAACGACAATTCTATATGATGATCAATTCTTATGGACATGGCTCTCTTCAACAATGAAATGTTTCAAACCAGTTCCAGTTGTTCAGTGATGAAGAAAGCCATCTATACTCAGAGAGAGGCCTGTGGGATCTGAGTGTGAACTGCAACATAGCATTTTCACTCTCTCTATTGATGTTTGCTTGCATTTTGTTTTCCTTCTCAGGTTTGTTTTTTTTTTCTTGTAGATATGATTTTTCTTGTATAGCAAGATAATTGTATAAATCTGTATACACATATTCGATTTGTCAAGTATTTTAACCTAATTAGCATGTATTAGACTTCCTGCCATCTAAGGGAGGAGGTGGGGGGAAAGAAGGGAAAAATTTGTAACAGAAGATTGTGCAAGAAGGGTCAGTGTTGAAAAATTACCCATGCATATGTTTTGCAAACAAAAAGCTTTAATAAAATAAAATTTAAAAAAAAGATGAGCCTTCATTTTTTCTGATTTTTCTTGTTCATATCGATAAATGTAGAAATATGTTTAGAAGAATTGCACATGTATAATCTATGTTGGATAACTTGCTGTCTAGGGGAGGGGATGGGGGCGAAGGGAGGAAGAAAAATTTGGGGCACAAGATTTTGCAAGGGTGAACGTTGAAAACTATCTTTGAATGTATTTTAAAAATAAAAAGCTATTGTTGAAAAAGGATATTGATAAGCTAGAGAATATTTAGATGAAGATATCCATGAGTTCATAACAAATAAAGATCATTTGAAGGGAAAAAAATTACAAGCCTTTTTTGTGAAAAACAATTTAGAGATTTTCTAAGTTCATTATACCTTTTCATTTCGTTGTTAAGTATTTAAGCTAGATTTTAAGCTGGAAAAGTTGCACAGATTTTCCATCAAATTGAGTATCAGTATAGATAAGCATTGCCTAAGAATAGATTGAATCTTTTCATTTTTTTAGTGTGTATTAATCTCATCTGCAGTATTCCAAAGATTAAGACAATCAGTACAACATCATCTGCAAAAAGGAATATTTGGATAATCTTTCCATTACAGAAATCCATTTTTTACTTAAAATGTACATTGAATTTCTCCTGTAACAGAAGTATATGTGCCCAAGTTAGTTTCCCCTTAGGGTATTAATCAGAAAGTTGTTACACTAGATAATGTCTAAAATATATAAGGGAATGTTGTATAATTTTGATATAGTCATAAGAAACACTGTTTTTAGAGACAGCATTTTGTTCTACTGAGTCAAATGCTTTTTCATATTTAAAAAAAAATTGACAATATCTTTCAGTCATTTGTATGATAGTGAAGATATGGTCTCTATTATGGCGCTACGAGCATATGTACACACACACACACACACACCCTAAGTTAACTTTTTTTATGGTGATAAGGACTAATGAAGCTTTTTTTCTCCCCACCTTTTTGCTATCTTCCCCTTTCAAATAACTGAGAATCAGTCTCCGTGTGCCCTTAGAATTGAACATAGACTTTCTCCTTGTGTACATTTAGTCTAGTCCAGCTTTTTTTTCCCCATATGTGTTCTACTTAGTGTTTCTTCTCTGATCCCACCCAGGATTGTAATATTAGAGTCTGAATGATGACTATACTATCTTTGATGGTAAAAAAGAGTTTATGGTAAAAAAATTTTACTGATCTTTTCATCTTTCATTGGTATGTTTGCTCTTCTTCTCTTTCCTTCTATCAGTATTCTCAGAATGATTTTGCATCTCACTGAACTTTATTTTTTTAATGTTATTTTTATAGATACTTTTTTTATACTATGTGGATTTTCATATATATATATATCCCTCCTACCCAGAAAGCCAACTCTTATAACAGAAATTTTATTTTATTTTTTAATTTTTTTATTAAAGCTTTTTATTTGCAAAACATATGTATGGGTAATTTTTCAACACTGACCCTTACAAAGCTTTCCGTTACAAATCCCCCCCAGTCCCCACCCCTCCCCTAGATGGCAGGAAGTCTACTACATGTTAATTATATTAAAATACTTGACAAATTGAATATGTGTGTACATATTTTTTACAGTTATCTTGCTGTGCAAGAAAAGTTGCATCTACAAAAAAAAATCTGAGAAGGGAAACATAATGCAAGCAAATATCAATAGAGAGCATGAAAATGTTATGTTGTGGCCCACATTTCACATCCCTCTCTCTGGGTGTATATGGCTTTCTTCACTGAACAATTGGAATTGGTTTGAAACATTTCATTGTAAAGATCAAGAATTTCAAGGGAATTAATGAAAAAAAAGACAGATGAAGGTGGTCTTGCTCTACCAGATCTAAAACTATATTATAAAGCAGCAGTCATCAAAACCATTTGGTACTAGCTGAGAAATAGAAGAGTCGATCAGTGGCATAGGATAGGATATCAGGACAAGCTAGGTAATAACGTTAGCAATTTAGTGTTTGATAAACCCAAAGACCCCAGCTTTTGGGATATGTACTCACTATTTGGCAAAAACTGCTGGAAAAATTGGAAACTAGTATGGAAGAAATTAGGGCTTGACCCACACCTAACACCACATACCAAGATAAGATCTAAATGGTTTCATAATCTAGATATAAAGAGTGATATTGTAACCAAATTAGAGGAACATAGGATAGTTTACCTCTCAGACCTGTGGACATGGAATAAATTTATGTCCAAAGAAGATCTGGAACTCTTAATTGAATACCAGATAGATAATTTTGATTATATTAAGTTAAAAAGTTTCTGTACAAATAAAAGTAATGTAGACAAGATTAGGAGGGAAGCATCAAATTGGGAAATCATCTTTACATTTAAGGGTTCTGATAAAGATCTCATCTCTAAGATACATAGAGAATTGTCTCATATTTATAAGAATTCAAGCCATTCTCCAATTGATAAATGGTCAAAGGATATGAACAATTTTCAGATGATGAAATTAAAACTATAATCATGTGAAAAGGTGCTCCAAATCACTATTGATCAGAAAAATGCAAATTAAGACAACTCTGAGGTACCACTACACACCTGTCAGATTGGCTAAAATGACAGGAAAAGTTAATGATGAATGTTGGAGGGGATGTGGGAAGACTGGGACAATGATGCATTCTTTGTGAAATTGTGAACGGATCCAACCATTCTGGAGAGCAATTTGGAGCTATGCTCAAAAAGTTATCAAACTGTGCATACCCTTTGACCCAGCAGTGTTTCTATTGGGCCTATATCCCAAAGAGATCTTAGAGGAGGGAAAGGGACCCACATGTGCAAGAATGTTTGTGGCAGCCCTTTTTGTAGTGGCTAGAAACTGGAAACTGAATGGATGCCCTTCAATTGGAGAGTGGCTGAATAAATTATGGTATATGAATGTTATGGAATATTATTGTTCTGTAAGAAACGACCAGCAGGACGATTTCAGAGAGGCCTGAAGAGACTTGCATGAACTGATGTTCAGTGAAGTGAGCAGAACCAGGAGATCATTATTCACGGCAGCAACAATGCTATGTGATGATCAGTTCTGATGGACATGACTCTCTTCAACAATGAAATGCTTCAAACCAGTCCCAATTGTTCACTGAAGAAAGCCATATACACCCAGAGAGAGGGATGTGAAATGTGGACCACAACATAACATTTTCATGTTCTCTTTTAAGGTTTGCTTGCATTGTGTTTCCTTTATTGGATTATTCTTTCTTGTAGATATGATTTCTCCTGCACAAAAAATGATGTGTGGCAATAACTATACATATATTCGATTTCTTAAGTATTCTAACATAATTATCATGTAGTGGATATCCTGCCATCTAGGGGAGGGGTGGGGAGTAGGGGGGAAAAATTTGTAGCAGAAAGCTTTGTAAGGGTTAATGTTGAGGAGTTACCCATACATATGTTTTGCAAATAAAAAGTATTAATAATAAAAAAGAAACATTTCATTGTATAACAGAAATTTTAAAAGATAGGGAAAAAAGGTATTCAACACAACCAACCAATAAATGTATCAACCATATTTGACACCATATCCAATATCCCACATCTGTAGTTCTGTCTCCAAAAAAGGGAAAGTATATTTTCTCAAATTATTTCCAGTCCCAAGGTAAGGGTTTAAAAAAAACCTGGTTTTACATCCCAATTCCTGCTTTTTATGGTGTAATAATTGCTCATAATCTTCTGCCATATACTATACAATTTTCCCAATGATCTCACATTCTATACATTAGTTTTGCCATTGACTGCCTTATCTCTCAATTTGACAGTAACTACTTACTGACTAGACCGATTTTAGGCCCCTTCATCTCATTATGGCAATTGATTTATGCCAGTTAAGCTTTTATATGAAATTATTGTAATGTTAACATTTTCTGTTACATTTCATTTTTTGGCATCAATAACATTTTAATAAAGCAGCTTGGATTTGGTTTTTTTGCCTACCACATCTTTTTCTCATTTTTATTTTTTTCAGCTTTTTAAAATTTTTGATGTTTATTCTAAAAAAGTTATCTGACTATATGTAGACAGTGATTCAGGAATGATTAATACATTAAAAATGAATTGTTTTTTGTCTATTAAACATAGTTTCTTTTTATGATAGTCAGTGTTCACCATATCCAACATTTTCTTGTTCTTTTATGAGAAACCAATCTGTTAATCAATTAATCAATAAGCGTTTATCAAGTAATTACCTTATGCCAGGCATTGTACAGCTCTTGCCAATACAAGAAAAGTAAAATGGTCTCCTCTCCTCAAGGAGTTAACATACTATTTAGGAAACAGCAGATATGTATTTAAATATATACTCAAGTATGTCCATAATAAAAAACAAAGTTAATTGAGAGGGAAGAAACAAGAAACGAGGGAAATAGGGAAAAGTCTTTTTTTTTTCCAGGTAATCTTTTGAATTGAACTTTGAAAGAAGGTAGGAATGAAGTTAATCAACAAATTTTTTTTAAGCACTTGCTTTGTGCAAGGCACTGTGTTGGATGCTGGGGATACAAAAACAAAATGATTGTGAGAGTTCTGGTCTCCACCAGATTATTCCAGATTTATGTTTACCTTGAGAAATGACCAAAATATCCCATGAATTTATATTTCTTGATACCATTGAATACCTAATAAAACTAATAAGCTATCTTTCCATTTTTCTGTTAACTTCATTCTGTCTTCTGCTTTCATTAAACACTTTAAAAATCTTTAGAATAAAGGAAATAGGTAGATAGAAATGTAATCTGCTTTTTCAACCAGGTTCATAATGTTAGTGTTCTCTCAAGAAGTTATCTTCATTATTGTTTACAATCATTTTGCTACATATTTCACTGGTAGGCTCAATGACTTTTCTCATAATAAGGTTTTGTTAGCTTTCACATAATAGATCTGTGTCATTTTGGTAAAGACTTTAAAGGGTAGGAATCCATTTCACCAGAAAGTACAATGTACAATATATCAGTCTGACCCATATTAAAAATAGCACAGTATATTTTTAGCAGTCAATTTTTAGATAACATATTTAACTTGTTCTAGTAATGTTTAAGTTTGAGTGTTGTAGAATGAATCTTCAAAACATGTGCCTGAAAGTAGCAGAAACCAAGCTTTTGACTTTCTATTAATCTATGCCATTTGACCTATTAAGGGCAGGGTGGTGCCTGGGAACAATGATGGCTTTGTAGTCAGAGCACCTTTGTTTTAATCATACCTTACCCATACCTTTAATCATACCTAGCTGTGACCTTTGGTTTCCCTTCGTCTTTCTAGGTCTTAGTTTCCTCATCTCCAAAATGAAGGCGTTGGACTAGATGACATCTGAGGTCATTTCCAGCTCTAAATCTATGATTCTATGACCAAGGTGGTAGAAGGGATCAGAATAATAATCTAGGTTCCCATTTTTAAGAATCATTCAAAAGATGCAAATAGGAGTGAAAAGAAATTTCATTTGGATTAGTAGTTTTTTACCTAATAAATTTTTAACCTAAATTTTCTTTGAGCTCAGGCTCAAAATTGAAGGCTGATAATTTGCAATAGAAAAAGAGAACACAAAGCTTGTGGGGGCAGAGGCAAATTTAGATCTCTAATGAATGATGACAGAAAGGGGCGTTTAAGACAACCTAGCCAGCCAATAGCAGGGACTGGAACAACAAGAACCTTTTCAGAATCTGTTTAATACTGATGAAGTTTTAAATAGACAAGGCAAAAATTAAAAAAAAAAAAACAAACAAAAAAAAACCCATGAGTTTATGCAAATAAAAAAAGACCTTGTCAGATGAATGGCAAAGTTGGCCTTTTCCATTTATTCTAGAGGTAGAATGTCTAATGCACCTTATTATCCTACTTTCTCCTCTCTGTTCTGGTTTTCTAAATCCAACAAATGTTGTCATAGAATTCCCTGAAGAATACCTTTAGCCCACTCTTGTTCTAATTAATCACTTTATTCTTGGCTTCCAGTTAGAGAATGGACAGCCAAGGGAGCTAATTAATTCTTTCTTCCAAAGCTAAAATAATATCATAGAATACATGAAAAAAATTAAGCTCTATCTCATTTTGTTTTATTTTTAAAAGTTTTTATTGATTCATCTATTATTTTATATCGCTGTCATTTTATAATAACCATTGCCACCGCACCCCCAACCCTCCCATGCAACAAAAAGGAACAGCCAAGTCAAACAAACTCACCCATTAGTCATGCCTGACAGGTATACATGCATCATCCTGTATTGATAGAATTTCAACTTCTCCCTCTAAAACTTTGCTGTTGAGAGAAAAGTGTTTCATCACTAGTTATTTGGAATCAGAGAAGATTAATCTGAATTTTGGTATCTTTTTAATGTGTTTTTTCTTTATATTGCTATGGTTATTATGTTCTCTTAGTTCTTTCGTTCATACAAATCTTCTTAAATTTCTCTAGACTCTTATTTCCGTCCTTTATTACAGTGCAGTAATATTTCTTTATATCCAAGTGCTGCAATATAAATGGTCAAATGAAAAAAGAATTTAAGTGCTTAGTGTCTGCCAAGCACTGTGGGGCATGCAAATAGAAAAATGGAGACTGTCCTAGTTTTCATGGAGCTCATAATCTAATGAGGCTGATAATATGTGTATTTGCAAAGAATAAGAAAGTTTCATGGTCCTTAGGATGGATCAGTGAAGCAGATCATAACACATCTTTAATGTCTATTCCACTGATAAAAGTATGTCCATTGCTGATGTTAAACTAGTTGGCAGTGCCAAGAACTTTGGGAGATAATAATTTTCTTTTCCCAGGCTTTCAGTAGCTGTAGTTGCTGCAGAACCCACCACTGTGCTTAATGGATCCCTTTTCTACGTGGATGGCTTCCCAGAATGAGGGCTTCAGGGTCTAGACTGTGGGGCACTTCACTTCTCAGAGTTCCTGGTTCTGAAACCTAATCTATGTCTATTCAAGTTTAAGAAGAGATGGAGTACATACCCTTTGATCCAACAATATTTCTCCTAGGCTTCTATCCCAAAGAGATCATTAAAAGGGGTAAAGGACTTATATGTACAAAGACATATAGCAGTTCTTTTTGTGGCGGCAAAGAATTGGAAATTGAGAAAATACCCTTTCAGTCAATTAACTGGGGAATGGCTAAACAAGTTGTGGTATCTTCATGTAATGGCATAGTATTGTGGTATGAAAAATGATGAGCAGATTTCAGAAAAATCTGGAAAGACTTATGTGAACTGATGCTGAGTGAAGTAAGCAGAACCAGGAGAACATGCAAGACAATTACAAAAGACTCATGATGGAAAATGCTCTCCATATCCAGAGGAAGAACTATGCATTCTGAATACAGATCAAAGTATACTATTTTTACTTCTTTTTTGGTTTTCTGTGACTTTTCTCCTATGTTCTGGTTCTTCTCTCACATGATTGATGTGAAAATACATTGTTATGATTGCACATGTGTAACCTATAGCAGATTGCTTGCCATTTGGGGGAAAGTGATGAGAAAAAATTGAAATTCAAAATCTTATTTTAAAAAAATATTGAAAACTGTCATTATATGTAATTGAAAAAAATTATTTTCCAAAGTTAAATAAATAAGTAAAGCAGAAGGGATGGAAGTCAAATGGTGTTGATGGTTTAATTTGTCTGGCACGTGATGCTTCCTGGCTCTTCCTCAGGTGCCTTCCTACTTATAAATAATACGTATTTGTTTGGGCATTTTCTGTCATGTTCAACTCTTTGTGATCCCATTTGAGGTTTTCTTAGTAAAGATAATAGAGTGATTTGCCATTTCCTTGTGCAGCTCATTTTACAGATGAAAAAAATGAAGAAAATGGGGTTGAGACTTGCCCAGGATCACATATCTAATAAGTGTCTGAAGCAGGATTTGAACTCAGAAGATGAGTTCCTGACTCCAGACCTGGCACCCTATATGCTGTGTCACCTAGCCTCTCATACTATAGATTCCCTAATAGATAGTCAGTTTCAAGATGGTGGTGGTTGTTTTTTGTTGGGAGAAAAAGGGCATGGAGGTTGCAACCACAAAAGGTTTATTATGAATGTTTTGATGTAACTGGAATCTTTATTTTTTTTTATCAATCTACAAGCATTTATTAAACTCCTATTATTTGCCTATTATTTGTACTAGTCATTGAGGATTAAATCTAGTGGTCTTTTCTCAGTCTATAGGACTTTTTCCAAACTTCTTGGGCCATATGTCCAGCAGTGGTAATTCTCAGTCTGTCACTTTTTTTCACCTAATTCCAAACCAACCACTTCATTTATTAATGAAAAGAAATTGATAAAAGAAACTGTGATGGGTAGACATTACGGTTGGTAGAAAGGGCTAAATTCAGTGGCAATCAACTGATGAAGATAACATTAGCAGAGAGGCCTAACATTTAATTTGAGTTTGATTTAATCTGTAAGCTTTTTTTATTTGGTACATTCCTTTTACATTATAGTAAATTCTAACTTTGTCTCTTCTAATACTTATAATTTGGTACTGGCATCTTCTTAAGCAATAACAACTTTTCCCCCTTTACTTTTCTCAGTGCCTTATACCTGTTGAGTTTAGCCCTACCCCTCATCATCACTGTTCTCAGGTCTCCTCAGTGCTCCTTGGAGCTTGCAATCTTTTGTTAAATCCCCTTTCATACTGGATCTCTGCTTTTCATCCTTTGTTAAAAGAATAATTTATTGGGGTAGCTAGATTGTGCAGTGGCCCTACAGTCAAGAGGACCTGAATCAAATCTGGCCTCAGACACTTAACACTTACCAGTTGTGACTCTGGCAAGTTACTTAACTCCAGTTGCCTCACCAAAAAAAAAAAAAGAAAGAAAGAAAAAGAGTAACTTATTTTTGTTTTATTTATGCCTTTTGCGTTTACACCACTTATGCCTCTTCTAGTCCTCCTCTTACAGCAAATTTTCCTTAACCTAACATTTAAGCCAATCCATTTGACATGATATCTGAGTTAGATATCATGTGAAACATTTCACACACCCCTATTTGCAATGAAAAATGGGAGCTACATTTCCTTATTTCTTCTGAAGACTAAGATTGGTCATTATAATTATATAGCATTCCATTTCATTGCTTTTTAAAAAGATTTTATTTAGTTCAACTAGAAGTCTTATTTCTGTGAGTCAATAAACATTTATTAAGAGCCTGTAATGTACCAGGCACTGTGCTAACTGCTATAGATAACAATGAAAGACAAAAAACTTCCTGCACTCATGGAACTCTAATGGGAGAGACAACATGAAAATACCCATCTATGTACAGAATAAATAATAAATAACATTGAAAGGCACCAAAATCAAAAGGAAGAGATTGCCAAATTTTGTACTCTTATCTCCTCTCTCCATAATTTTATACAAACAAGGACTCCATAGCTGGAATACACTCATTTCTCATCTCATAGGAATGCTTAGATTTCTTGAAGGCTCATCTTATGTGCTGTCTACTGTAGGAAGCTTTTCCAGATCCCCTCAGTTATTATTGCTCTCCTCTCCATCCTTATCATGTATATACTTAGTAAGACTATAGGATCAGAGAATGTAGTCCAACCTTTTGTTTTATACAGGAAACAGGTACAGCTCTAAATCTTTGATCTTATAATCATTTATATGTTGTATCTTCCCAATAGAATACAAGCTCTCTGAAAGGTAGGAACCATTTTTCATTTTATTATATTTCAAATGTCTTACACATAATAGGTACTTATAAATGTATGTTAAATTGGACTGAATCAGAAGAATGAAGAAGATATACTTATCAGATTTAGCAATTAAGAATGCACTATTCATAATAAATAAAGAAAAAACCAAATGAAATTATTAGAAGCTGTTTTGCCTGTTTGGAAATAAAACAAACAACTCAAGTGAAATAAATATTTATAAAAATATAAAATGCCCTAATTAACAGAATAAGAAATAGAAATTTTAATTTAGACGACCCAACCTTACAAAAAGAAATTGAACACGACATAAATTAACTTTTCCCAAAACACTCTGGGAGCAGATGGATACATGAATGAATTCTACCCAATATTAAATACAGAGAACAGTTCATTCCAATATTATGCAAACTGTTTGCAAAAATAGCAGAAGAAAGAAGCTTACTAAATTCTTTGCATGATATAAATGTGTCGTGATACATCATGAGAAATCTTTCCAGCCCAAAGTTTTCTTGGTTCCAGGCATTTTTTTGACTGTTCCTCAGGCTTTGAATGTTTCCCTCTTCTCTGCCCACTGGCTTCCCTGAATTCCTTCAAATCCCAGTTAAAATCCTGTTGTTCATGCTTCCTTTTCAAAGAGGACCAAAGTTAAAATCCTGCTTTCTAATAGAAGCCTTTCCCAATCCCTTTTAACTCTATTATCTTTGTGAATCATTTTCCATTTAATTCCATTTATAGCTTTTTTTTGCTTCTGTTTTCTTGTTGTCTCCATTAGATTGTGAGCTCCTTGAAGATAGGGACTATCTTTTGCCTTTCTTTCCCCAGCATTTAGCACAGCACCTGACACAACATGGACACTTTAATACTTACTATTGACTTGACAAAGATCAATTTTTTTTCTAGGCAAATAAAACAAACAAGGTAAGAGTTGAACACTTAGGCCTTCTTTCTGTCCTTGTTCTTCTTGCGATATTCCTCATTTTCCCATTTTAGAGTTTTTAAAACCTTTTTTGTTATCCTTAGTTTTCCTCAACATCGTTCTAAACTTTTTTAGCAGTCTTTAGGGGTGACACTATCATTTTTATCTTTTTATTTCCAGTGCCAAATGTCAATCATTAAATATTCTTAAGCACTTACTATGTGCCAGGCACTGTGTTACGGAAAAAGACAATGGAGATGGAGTTTCTTATTTAATGAATAGCAAGGCCAGTGTTACTGGATCAAAGAGTATTAGAGGTGCAGAAGAGGAAGGTATATATTTTGCATGTAGTTGGTGCATAATAAGTATTTGTTAAATTGAAGGCATAGTTGTAGCATCACATTTTGAAATTAGCAGGAGAAATTTGTTTCAATGAATGATGCTTTGAATATCCATATAGGGGCCTTAGAGAATATTATTGATATTCCATCAGAGTGACAAGTCAGTTTGATCAATTTTTTTATAACTGATGTCTGAATTGGGGTCATTCTCCCTCCTTTCTCAAGTAGTTCATTACCTAGCTCACCATCTTTCTCTCTTCTCTAAAAAGTATTAGGGAAGTATCATGTTCCCTTTATAGTAGGGGACTTTAATATCCAATTAGATGCTTCATCAGACTTCCTAGCTTCCTATTTCTTCAACCTCAGTAAATCCAGTGACCTATTTCTTCACTCCATCTCATCCACCCAAAGGAATGATCATACATTAGATCTCACCATTACCCATAAATATTCCATTTTCCTAATTAGAAACTGACATTTCTCTATCTGGTTACAATCTCTTACCATTCCACCTTTCTTAAACCTGTCCTTCACCAAGATTTCCTCCATCTCTCAATACTTCCTCAGGCCATTAACTGTTCGGGAATGTATTCCCTCTCCACTCTCAGCCCAGTGTTTACCCATATCACCTTAGTTCAGGCCCTTATCACCCCTTGGATAGAACATTGCAACAGCTTTTTGATTTCCCCACATTTTATTTCTCTCCATTCCTCTCCAAACTCCAGCTGCCAAAGTTATTTTCTTTAAGTATAGAAATGGCTATACCATTCATGTACTAAGTAAATTTCAATGGTTTGTTTTTGTCTTACAAATAAAAAACCCTTTCTTTAGTTTTTAAAACTCTACAGTCTGTCCCCAACATATCTTTCAAACCTCATTGGGAATTATTTTCCTCCCACACTGTACAATCCAGTGAAACTGTTCTTTCCCTCACACATAATACACTCCAGCTGTCTCCCATGCCTAGGAATGTGTTCTCTCATTACAGCTGTCTCCCATGCCTGGGAATGTACTGTCTCATTACCTCAGCCCCCTAATAGTGAGTTCAGGCTCAAACACCATTCTGCCAAAGGACTTTCTTAGAGAGCTTGCTAACTGCTGGTAGCTACCTTACATATATGTATGTGTATATATTTATTTACTACATAATTTGTGTATAATGTATATGTATAATATGTATATATATTATTTCATTTTATATTTATATATGTGCTTGTTTGCCCCATTAGGAAGTAATTTTTTTTAACTTACATCACTCTACCTAGCACAGAATCCAGCATGTGGTAGACACTTCATAAATACTTACTGAGTGACAGATTATGTAATTGTACATCCTAAAAGAATGACAGAGCTCAAGAAATATCTTGACTAGAGGGGCTATTTAAAATATGAAGCATCAAGAAGAATTCATCTCTATTTTCATTTTTTACTCTTCACAAAGACACAGAAACATGATTCCCAGTAGGGTGGAAACAACATTGCTATGAACTAATTGAATTTAACTCCCGTAGGTGAAATCTACCAGGCTCAATGAAAGAGCATTTCACATTGAGAAAATAAATGCACATTTTTTTATAAAATTAAAATCTTCCCTATCATATGGTCTCATGAATTTAAGTTTTCTTCTAAACATGGTTAAGATTTCTTCCTGTAATGTAAAGTATGGCCACTGGGACAACAGATGGTTTTGATTAGACTTGATTGGCTCTTTTTATGAATAAATGATTGCTGTATATTAGATTTAAGATTCTTTTCAAACTAAATTTCTTTGTTAATTTAATTTTAAAGATAGTATAGGCCAGGAAAGAGGCTATGTTGAATATTGTAACCATCAAGACTTTAAATAACTTAGAAAAATATACTTTACTAGGGAGCATTTACAGTATGTATTGTTTAAAATTTACATTGTTGAGATTACAGAAAGTCATCCCCAGGATAATACACTATGACCAAGTAGGATTTATACCAGAAATGCAGGGCTGGTTCAATATTAGGAAAACTATCAGGATAATCAATTATATTAATGACCAAACTAACAAAAACCATATGATTATCTCAATAGGTGCAGAAAAAGCATTTGATAAAATCCAACACCCATTCCTATTAAAAACACTAGAGAGTATAGGAATAAAGGGGCTTTTCCTTAAAATGATTAATACCATCTACTTAAAACCATCAGCAAGCATCATATGTAATGGGGACAAACTAGAACCATTCCCAATAACATCAGGAGTGAAACAAGGCTGCCCACTGTCACCATTACTATTTGATATTGTATTAGAAATGTTAGCTTTGGCAGTAAGAGAAGAAAAAGAG
>JAJPUD010002088.1:249051-346026 GCA_023553655.1 Myrmecobius fasciatus
CTCTTTTTCTTCTCTTACTGCCAAAGCTAACATTTCTAATACAATATTAAATAGTAATGGTGACAGTGGGCAGCCTTGTTTCACTCCTTATCTTATTGGGAATGGTTCTAGTTTGGCACTCTGCCATCTTGGCTTCACCCCCAACTCAATAATTTTTCAATGAGGAAGAAATCACTGCATGTTTGAAGATAGAAGAACAGTCAGTAAACATGTAGAAATTAAAGATGCTGGAGAGTTAAGGGGATAAGTATGGAAACAGGGTCCCAAAGGAGATAATCTTAATAATGAAGTAGGAAATATTTTTGTTTGGATTTAAAGGGGAAATGGAAAAAAATTGCTTATTTTCTCCTTTTTAGATTTAGTAAAGATAATTTTTTAAACTGAAGTCTTTTCTGTTTGTCTTTCATATCTACAGTATTTTTTCTTGCCTAGAAAATCATATCATGTTTCAAAATAAGTCAACAAATATTTTGAAAGTTGATGAATCAGGGAAGATCAGAAAAAATAATATATAAGAAGAGAAAGAAAGAGGACAAGGGCCTATCAATTCATAACTTGTAGTCATGAATGCTTTCTTCAAGAACAAAGCCAGAAGGTGCTGAACCCAAGGGAGCATCAAATAATATTACCACAAAATCAAATCAATTCCATCTTAAGAGGCAAGACATCTGGGATGTAAGAGCAAAATCGGAATCAACTGTCAGTGTGCAGTCAGTCATCAACTATTTAAAGTGAAGGTCAAAATCAGTGTCAAATTACAGCTATTATTATTTTCTGGCTATTATCTGGTGCTCTAAGGTTTATAAAACACTATATATTTTCTAATTTTAGTTTCATAATAAACTTATGAATTGTAGGTATTACAGTCGTTATACTGAGTTTAAAGATGAGAAAAGAAGCTAAATGACTCACCCATGATCATAAAGCTTGTTAGTCAATAAATATTTCATAAGTACCTCCTATGTACCAGGCACTGTGCTATGTGCAGGCTAGTAAATCTTAGAGGTGACATTTGAACCCGAGTCTTCTTTACTCCAACTTCAACACTATATCCACTGTACTGTATTACTTCTCAAAATAGAAGAAAAGATAGTGACTAAAAATGAATACAAATGCAACCATTTCAACTTGGCATTGTCAAACAAGTTATTGATAGTAGTAAAAATGGAAAACAGAAAAAGTCTAAGACATCTTCCTTGCTTTATCACCTTTTCCCCCCCAAAATTTAGCTAATATAAAGTAACTACCACCATCATGAGGTCAAGAGCCAAGAAGCCATCTGAACCAGCAGATATTCAGTACTGATTAGCAGAGAGGCAATAGTTAAGATTCACACTAGCTTAGCATTCAGACTAATTCATAAAATACTATAGAGAGACTTGCAAACTCTTACCATTGCAATAATTA
This sequence comes from Myrmecobius fasciatus, assembly GCA_023553655.1. Lineage (NCBI taxonomy): Eukaryota > Metazoa > Chordata > Mammalia > Dasyuromorphia > Myrmecobiidae > Myrmecobius > Myrmecobius fasciatus. The sequence goes on from JAJPUD010002088.1 coordinate 250,459, forward strand.
GCCATTATTCCAGAGGACCAGTGATAAAGAATGTTATTCACCTTTTAAAGATGTCTGTGCTAGAATTAAATACCCATTTTTAGACATGGACAATACAGAAATTTGTTTTGCTTGACTGTCTATACTTATTTGTTACAAGCCTTCTGTTTTTGTTTTTTCCAAGGAAGAAGGTAGGAGGGAGAAATAAAATTTGATAATTGAAAAATAAAATCTAATTTTAAAATGCTATAAAGGAGATTTTTTTGTGTTTGATTTTCAAAGAGAACAAGCACATCCCAGGGTGATCTCTTGATTCTTGCATGAATTGGATTTAAGTGAGGCAGAGTTGCACAAAGTCTTCAGCCTCAGTCTCTTAGAGAGCCGTCAAATTCCAGTGGCAAGATAAAATTCAGGATGACCAGCAATCGCCCAGGATGCAGTGGACGGCGTCTTCAGTGCCCAATCACGCTTGGCTTCTGCCTTCATGATTGCTGGAACACATTGTTCTCCCCCACCATTATTCCAGTGGATGAAGTCTTTACATGCTTGGGGTCACAGATACCTCCAAGTCATGGATGGAGGCCTGTGATGACCCTCAATCTGATTTAGCTTATCCACCAAGATGGTTTACTGGGACTTGGCCTTGCACATGCTATAGCTTTTTGGAGCCTCAAGTGAGAGTTGAGTGCAAGGTGGACTCAGGAAATTTATATATTTCAGGAGGATGGTGAGAAGATTTTAAGTAATATCACTTCATAAAATTGAAAAGCAATGGAGATAAAAGCTATGGAAAACTTAGCATAAACCCCAACTGAGCCTTATCATCCCGAAGACATTTCTACAAGGAGCTGGTAGAACAAAAAGTAGACAGAAATTAGGAAAGATTTGTCTGTAATGAGGAATGTGGTAGACTGGATGGAGCACTAAAGTTGGAGTTAAAAGAACCTGGCTTTTAGTCTCCATCAGACACTTACTAGCTATATAACCCTGGTCAGGTAGACCCTGTAACCTCAAATTCGTCACCTATGAAATGAGAGGAATTGGACTCAATGACCTTTAAAGGTTCCATCTATCTCTAAAATGCACAGGCCTACAAACCCTTTTCATCATCAGAGAGCAAAATTGCCACATTTGGACCCTAGTACCTTAGTCTTCTCTATGGTATTTGTGGGGTTCAAGTATCACTAGAAAACACAGTAAAATAGACCAGGTATGTGCCAATGAAATCCAGAATAGAGGTGGCAGTCTTGAAAGAATTAAGGAATCATTTTATTAGTCTCATTCAAAAAAGGGAACATACCAAAAGAATGAGGGAAAGGCGGGGAATCATCATATGATATTGCTACCCAAAAAATGGTGATTGAGAAGGATACATATTTCTGTATAGGCATGATAATGTGCTAATTTCATTAAACCTAGAACTCCTAGGAGCTTCTTTATTGAAAGTGATTTTGAGTGGCTATTCAAAAGAGAGACACCTAATTATTCAAATATAGAAAGAAGCCAAATGGATGAAAAATTCTTTTTGTTTAAGCTATGAGATGCACTTGAAAAGCCACCTTATTGGGATATGCACGATTAATAGATTTGTGAATTGAGTCCAGATTTGAATAGGAAAAAAAGAACAGACTAATACATTTGGGAAGTTGTTTATTTCTTTTAATTATCTAGCAAGAACCACATTTTTTAACACAAATTTTCTTTAAGTGACATCAAGTGGTTGTGAATATCACCAGTCTTCAAAGAATCAAAGTTGTGGGGGACCTGTAAAAAACAGTAGAGAGATTCATACAGAGTGAATTGTACATCTTTACAGTGATATACCATATACAAGAATTAAGATAGAGGGACATCATTCAGGAAATGTATGATTGGAAAAAAAAGTAAACCTTTCATATAACAAAAATGAGAAAATACAGAATAGCCACATTACTAGCCTCAGAATGTATTTTTTTTAAGTTAGAGGAAGCTCTCCAGTATTCCAGGTAAATAAGAAGACATAGATAAACTGTAATTTTTTTTGTTGTTTTTGTTTGTTTGTTTGTTTTTTGCTTTTTGCTGAGGCAATTGGGGTTAAGTGACTTGCCCAGAACCACACAGCTAGGGAATGTTAAGTGTCTGAGACCAGATTTGAACTCAGGTCTTCCTTACTTCAGGGCTGGTGCTCTAACCACTGCGCCACCTAGCTGCCCCTAAACTGTAATTTTTAATGATAGAGGACATGCTCATTTTGATGAGATCACAGATCTATTAAAGTTGTGAAATGTAAGAAAATTTTAAAAAATGTTTCTTTGATTCTTTGACAATCCTTTGATAATTGATAACCACAGTATTGTTATGGTGTAGCAGTAACTTTTCAAATGGATATTTACTTTCCAAACCACCATATATAATACATAACTAAAGTTAGGGATTAATTATGGTCTGCTTTTAATTATGTCTAGAAATTGAGAACAGTGAGGAAACTGGTCAATACATAGTTGGATTAGGAGGCTACTCAAATAAAGATGGGCTGGTCTAGTGTAATACAGCTGTCATGGAAGGTTGAGTTGGAGCAGTGGCAGCCTTAACTGGGTATGTGTTGAATTTTGTTAATGTAAGCACATTAATGTTAAATGTGCTTATTACAACAAAGGTTTATTTCACAATAAAGATCCATAGGAAGGAGTCACATACAAAATCTTTTAACACATATAATCATAATTCACATATTCATGTGACTATTAAATGTTTTTCTTTCATATGTTTAAATACAATGTGTGTATATACATAAATTGATACCCATATACAAACGTGAGTATACATACTAATAAGTAATAACTTGCTATTAAGGCATGTTATGCCTTTGACCCCATAGTATCCTTCCTCCTAAGGGTTCTGAGTCTTTCAGTTAAACTTTCCTACATTTTTCATCTCTCCCTTTTACTGTCTTCCTCATTGTTCACTATCATGACTAAGTGCCCTCAATCTTGAAAAAAAAATTCACTTTACAGGACTGCCTCCACTATTTCTTTCCTTTTTTTCATAGGCAAATTTCTTTAATTATTGGTCCATACTTGCTGCTTCTGCTTCTTGCTGCTTACTCTCTACCCATCCCCCTGCACTTCAATTCCCCTTCTCATTACTCTCCTGAAATAGCTTTTTGAGAGTCACTAATAACTCACAATCCTCAGATCCAAGGGATTTTTATCAGTCAGTGTTCAGTCTCCATTTTCATAATAACCATCGATCCTCTTTTTGAAATTTTTTCTTCCCTTGGCTCTCCTGAAATTTATTATTCTGGCTCTCCTTTTATCTTAATCTCCTTTACTATCTCTTCTTCTTCCTACACTAACCCCGGAAGGAAGGAGTTCCATGAATGAATCCTTTTCTTTCCCTAAAACTATCTCCTCTGGTCAATCAGCTCCCACAACTTACCTCTGTACAAGTGATTTCCAGATCTCTCTTTGTAGACATTTTCTCTCTCTCAAACTTCTCCCACGTTTCTTACAAAATCTCCTGTAACCTTAAGTTTATAGTGGGAAAGAAACAAAGAACAAATGTGATCTCTTCTAAATTATAGCCCTTCAAAAATTTGAAAATGATACCATTAAGCTTAAAACTTCTTAATAGGTATATGAATGTTATGGAATATTATTGTTCTGTAAGAAACGACCAGCAGGACGATTTCAGAGAGGCCTGGAGAGACTTGCATGAACTGATGCTGAGTGAAACGAGCAGAACCAGGAGATCATCATGCACAGCAACAACAGTATTACATGATGATCAATTCTGATGGACATGGCTCTCTGCAATAAAGAATTGTCTCAAACCAGTTCCAGTTATTCACTGAAGAAAACCATATACACCCAGAAAGAGGGACATGAAATATGGGCCACAACGTAACATTTTCATGATCTCTATTGACAGTTGCTTGCATTGTGTTGCCTTTCTCTGATTCTTTTTTTTTTCTTGTAGATAGGATTTTTCTTGCATAACTTCTCAAGCATTTCAACATTATTAACATGTAGTGGACTTCCTGCCATCTGGGGGAGGGGAGGGGACTGGAGGTAAAATTTGTATTGGAAAGCTTTGTAAAGATCAAGGTTGGGGAACTACCCATACATATGTTATACAAATAAAAAGCTTAAAAAAAAAAATAAATAAATAAATAAAAATAAAAAAAAATTCTTTATGTAAAAATAAACAAACACATCCATCTCATTAGTGTGCAAATTTACTTTTGTATTTAATAAATGATAAAATTATATGTATACCAAAAAAAACTTCTTAATAGTCCATATTCCATAAGCTTTGTTCATTTCTTTATCTTGAACCATATTTTCCAGCATATTTCTCATCATTTATCCCTTTGCCTGCCTTTAGAGTGAAAGAATATCAGTGAATGTGTTGATTTGATTTGATGGGTTTTCTTTTTACATTAAATTTCTCTTTCTCTTTACCTACTACAAGAGTTGGTTGTATATGAATTGTCACCCTTTTTGAAGGCTTTAACTGTTTTCCATTTTTGCCCTTGTATACCCAGCTTTGCACACAGTCCAAATATACTAAATATTTGTTGAGTTAAAAAAGAAAAGAATATCATATTATTCTTTTCTGCCCCTACCCTAACCTTAGCTTCTTCAATAAATATCCTAGTTCGTATCTGCTGATTTTTATGTGGTATCATCGTCTCCAAGCTTTTCCTATTGTCACTATCCTTCAAACATTCTAGTCTGGCAAGATATTTTTCTTCAGATTTCCATTCAGTTCATCAGCCATCCCTCCCAATTTTGTGTCACATGCCAATTTAATAAGCATGACATTTATGTCATTATTCCTTGGTAAAAATGTTAAGTGACAAAAGCCAAACAACAAAAGCCACAGATTCCGTTAAAACCATACCAGAGAAAGAGAGAGAGAGACCTCATAGCTACTCCTTGAGAATAGCTTTTCAACCCATTTTAAATCCAAATAACAGTACCTTAGTCTAATCTATATTCTGCCTACAAAAATATTATGAGAGACTATCCTGTATGCTTTGCTAAAATGTAAATTTATAACATTCCCCTAAACCAGAAGTATCCAACATGCAGCCCTGTGGCTGCATTGTGGCCCTCAATATTATTCAGTATGCCCAAATCAGATTAAAATATAATTGGGAGATATTTAGCAAAGTGAATAAAAACACTGTAGAACAAAGATAATTCTAACATAAGTCTTCTTAAAGTCACTGTGGTCCATAGGGTTCTGTATGTATCTTTTCTATTTGATTTTGACACTATTGCCAAAGTATTAATCTAGCAAACCTATCACAAAAAAGAAAAGATTTTAGCCTTGTACATTCTTATTTTGATGATGTCATGCAGGCTTTTCTGACCACCCCTTTCTTTTTCTAGATATACCCACTAATGGTCTCATTAATGATATGCAACTAACATATAGTAGATGCCCAGTAGTGTACCAGTAAGCAATTAAAATACCAAAAGAATGGAGAAAATAAAGGTCAGACAAGAAAAACAAATGGCTGATTTCACATATTGCTGTAAAGTTTACATAGTAACAAATAAATTTCATTTAGGCAATGGGAATAAAAAGGAAAGAGGCAATGAAACAATAATCAGGAGCTATGAATTTGTCAATAAGTAGGTATAACAAAGCATTCATAATATTTTCATTGTGACTTTTTGATAGAAATATTTCTAAAATGTAAATCTTATTTACCCAACCTACAATTATAGTTGTTGATGCTGGTATTTGATGCTATGAAATATGGAGCTGAATAATTTGATCCATTTTGCATTGACTGCTACCTGGAGTGTTAACTGCCACCATTAGGGCTCAGATTCTGTTGACAATGATGGTTACCCATCCACCCATATACACAGACACAGAGCCACCCACAGAGATCTCTTTGCTTGTAATTTTAGATGCTACAATGTGGAGGTATAGAGATTTGTTTGCCATCTCTTCATCACTGACTGTTCTCTGCTGGAAGCTCAGTGATGTCTCCCTCACTGTTGGAATCCCCGCTGGCTCCTGCTGCTACTACTATCTCTGTTTAGTCTCTACTCCTTCTGATATCCCCTGCTCACTTCTTTTTTACTTTTCTCCTTTCTTGGCTCTTCTGTTGCCTGCTGCCTATCCCTAAACTTGCAGTTTTCACATGAAAAAAGCTGCCCTTTATAAATGTTCCCAGGTAATCAGAAAAAGGCAATCACCTTTCCTTTTGATTGGTGAACACACCAGTCACAGTGTTAAATGTTGGTTCTCTTGCTTCTCCCAACTGTTTTAATTATTCTTTGATGCTCTTTTTTTGCAATCAGGATAAATTCCATTTTCCCGCCTTTTACTTCTGGGTTCCGAGACATTCTAGCTTTAAAAGAGTGCCAGAAAGCTAACCAAAGATTTATTATAATTGGTAAATTTAAAGAGAGCCCCTTAAAAGGAAAGAAGTATTAAGATATATTAAATAACAAGAAAAAAGATTATGAATATGCATGATTTACATAAAAATAGTTGGATGGAAGAAAATATAGGACTGGATACATCAGGGAAATCTTGAAATGTGACACCATATCTAGGATTCTAGAAACTATATTGCCAATGAAGTACTGGAAAGTTTTAGAAGCAGTAGCATTTAAAGCTGAAGATACTGAACTCAGAATACCATTTGATAAGTAATGATTGCATGGAGGCATCTATAGTAGCATCATTAAAAAACATCCCTTGATAAGTTTGGGCAAGACTTAAGCAAAAATAGCAAGAAAATGATGGAAAACATTGTTTTATTTTTATTAAAGCACCTCACTAACAATCTACTTACAGTCTTCACCATCTCAACAAAGTTGCTTATCTTTAGTTCAGCACAATTGGATTAATTTACTAAATGTGAATACCTCATTTGACTCAATGCTCAAATTCTTCATTTTTTTATTTTAAAAAGATGTATTTTTTAACTTTCAAAGTCATTATAATGGCAGGATCCTAATGAAATGATACAGTGGATGTACCTTGAAAACTATCTTGTGATATCCAGAGATTCTTGATGTACCCAACTATTCCCAAAATCTGCCTCCATAGTTTGAATAACGTTTTTCTTGGTGGTATGAATAAGAACTTTTTTGTACTGCTCCCAAAGGATAATAAATCAGTTTCTTCACAGAGACATTATAAGCTTATAACAGAGGTTCCAGCAGTATTAACCGAATTATATTTATAATTTAGAATAATGCATGGAAGGCCTGATAACTTGTTATCAGACAAAATGTTGTTATCAGAAAACTTGTTATCAGAAAAAATGTTATGGATAGTAACTTTATCAATTATTGATATACTACAATTAGAATCAACTTCCATCTTGTACTTCCATTTATGAGTAGTCAGAAATACTGAAGTATCTTTGCTACATGATACAATTTTGAAGTTTATTGTAATATAAATATCACAACTCCTGGGAAATACGGCCTCGAATAATGTCTGGTAGTAGATACTTAATAAATGCTTATTGATTGATTTAAGTGATTGATTCAATTTGATGATCCTTGAAAAGCATATTTTCTCAATGTAGTCACTGAATTTGGAAGTATAACATTGCTATAATTCTCTGAAGCTTAATCTTAAAGACATGTACTTCCTGATTTCACTCTACAGCAAAAAATCTCTGCTAGCATGCTAACAACAGAATTGTTCACTGGAACTACTTTCTTAATTTCTGTAACATGTAAGTGATGCAGACTCCACCAAAGTCTTACTCCGATCCTTAATCATGGCATGGAGGCAGGGAGAAGGAAAGGGAATAAGCATTGATAGGGCGATTCCTTTATTCTAGGCACGTGCTAAACACTGCAAGGAGCAGCTCTCCAAATTAGCAGGTCGCTGGTGTGGTGGACGGAGCACTGGACCTGGATGGAGTTCGGAGCTCCCATGCAGCCTCAGACCCTTCCGAGCTGTGTGACCCTAGGCAAGTCACTTAACCTCTCTCGGCCTGGGTTTCCTCATCTGTCACCTACTGGCCAGGATTGTTGTGAGAATCAGAGGAGATAATGATTGCAAAGTGCTTAGCACAGCACCTGGCACATGGTCAGCCACGATTCTTTTTTTTTTCTTTTTTTTTTTATTTGCAAAACATATGTGTGGGTAATTCTTCAACATTAACCCTTACAAAGCTTTCTGTTACAAATTTTTCCCCCCTACTCCCCACCCCTCCCCTAGATCAGCCACGATTCTTATGAAATCTAGTGGTATGACTCTGGATAGGTTATTCAATCACTGGCTGCCTGAATTGTCTCATCTACAAAATGGGGATAATACTAGTACCGCCCGCAGGATTGAGGATGAGATGAGATGTGTAAAGGGCTTCGGGAATCTTAAAACCCGTATAATTATTAGCTAACATGGAGGTAATTCTGAGGTCCTTCAGGTTATGCCGGAGGAGCCTGCGCGAGTAGACCCTGCCATGCGGGGAGGGCATCGAGTTTGCGCCAAATGGATAAACAGGGAATTACAAATAGGAGCAAGCAAAGCAGTCCCTGCCTCAGTTCGTGTACATTTCAGGAAGGGAAAACCATGCACCTTGGGGAGCTAAAGTTGGGAAGGGAAGGGAGCCTCCCTGAGAGGAGAAGTGCTTGTCACATATCTGACAAGCGGTGTGATTCTGGGTGAGAGAGTGACGGCTCGCCTCCCAGCGCCCAGAGTGCAAGCTTGCCTGTGGTCCCAGAGCTGTTTACTGAGTTCTGTAGTCTGAGGACCAACCCAGGAGAAGAAGGTTCTCTCTAATTTGTCTGTAGGCTGATGAGGGGTTTTTTGACCCTGACAATACTTAAGAGACCTTTTATTAAGGTATGAAAAGTGGGTTGCTGTGTTCATCAATTGAAGGAGTCTTCACACTGGTGAAATTCTAGCTCCCCAAAGCATTGAAATAACAAATGACACAATCTCAGTGGGCTTGTCACAGACTATATAAATATTAAGTTTGGTTCATTCTTGGGGTCTTCTCTGAGGTCCTTTTCATGACCACCACATTCAAGAGAATTCTAGAACATGTCCCCTGGGAAACCTCCCAAATTGCAGTGTTGAGAGCAAATGTTGCTCCATCATTAAAGCAGCAGTGCCCTCCACAGGCTTCTGCTTCCATTTGTAGAAGTTAATTCTGGATGCTTTCTGTAAATCCCACAAGGTCTTTATATTTCTAGTGTAGTTGGATGCAACAAACGGTGATGTAGACATGATTCTCAGAGATTTTAGATTAATTACTTTAAAACTAGTTTCCTTAGCCTTCAGCTGAGAGAGCAACTCATTTTGTTCACAATCTGCTGATACTAAGTAGGTGCTTTAAAGAACACTTGTTGGCTGATTAGTTGAAAGAGGGGGAATGATTCAAAAAATAGCACTTGCTCATGGTTGTATTTAAAGCAACAAGTTTTTATTAGTAGAGTATAAGAACTTTGAAGAGAGCTGTTTCATTTTTGCGTTTATTTTTCCAGCACCTAGGACAGTGCCTCACACTTAGTAAATATTTAATAAATTATTGTCCATTGATTGCTCTGTATAAAGCTCAATGCCAGGATGTGGGGAGGAGTAAAAAAAAAAAGTGTAAGACATAATTCTTTAAAAATATTGTGGAAATAAGAATCTATGAAATGTTTAGATAACACTTGGTCTAAAGAGAAAGAGTTATAGGAATTCATCCAAAGAACTCATAGTGAAAAATGCTATCCATCTCCAGGGAGGGAATTGATAGACTGGCTACAAATTGAAGCATATTTTTTTACTTTCTTTATTCTTGCTTTTTTCCCACATGCCTAATATGGAAATACGTTTTACATGACTTCACATTTATAATAGGTATTATATTGCTTGCCTTCTCAATGGGTGGGAGAGGGGCTGAAGGGAGGGAGAGAATATGGAACTCAAAATTTTAAAAAAATGTTAAAAAAAAAACTTTTAAGAGTTTAGGAATTAAGAGAATAATAAACATATCCTTTATATAAACAATACATGCAAATTGCATTGTAATACTTTCTTGTCTTAAAAAGATTTGGAACTCCCCTTGCTGTGGCCCAAAAGGTCATGGATACATCAGTTCACGGTCTGCTTATTGGAAAAGAGGCCCTGGCTCTTGTAAGAGAAGAAGGTTTCATCATAAAAGAAAATGAACATATGCTAAGCAAGCACAGTGCTGATGCTTATCAGGTAATGAACTTGACTCATGCTTTGGACTTTGGACTCATGATCAAATGCATTTTTTACAATTAAATAACAAATATTTATTAAGACCAGTCACTCACTATATTACTTCAAGCTGAGAAAAAAGTAGTTTAGGTTTTACAGCTTTTTCATCCTTTATCATAGAATTAGTTAAGTATGTAGTGTGTAAAATGCATGTTGCTAGAATTATGAGAGCTACTCCCTGTCCTCAAGAAGCTTACAATTGGAAGAGTTTCATTGTTTTTCATCTGTATGATTTAAAATAATAAAACTAACATTTACATAGTTTTAAGATTTGCAAAGTATATTATATTTGATCCTATTCTTTGCTTATTTTCTGACCATAGGAATATTTGAGTGGGGGGAAACAAGACTCACTAGGACAATACGTTATTCTTGAGAGTATTTTTATATTTTAATAGTAAAAAGCAGTGATATGGACATTCATATTAAATTATAAATGTTACATTAAGGGAGAAAAAGTTAACATTTCCCATATTTTGTAACTTCATTATGAGCAGTAATTTACAAACTAAGAGAATATAGCTAAGTATCAATCTGATACATGTATCTTTTGTATCTTCATAGAAAATTATGATATGACAAATCTTCACCAGACCTTATCTAGTTTTCATAATGTTTGTAGTCAATCAGCAACGTTGTCTGGTTTCCTTAATGTCTATAATCAATCATTTTTAATTAAGGTCTTTGGCGAGGGTGAGACAGTTTCTGCATTTTGTTTGAGACATAGCTCCATTTGAACTTTCTGCTCTATCTCCCAACTATATTCCTTTCTAGTATCTTGTCACACTTGCCTGGAATGCTTTCCTGACTTCTGCTTCCTGGATTTACTTACTTCCATCAAATCCCAGCTTCTTCTGCAAAAGACATTTATTTCCCAGGATCTTTCTAGCTAGTATGTTCCTCTCACTCTGGAATTACCTTCCATTTACACTGTATATACCTGTAATTGCAGAACTGTTTATATACTGATTTGAATATAAGTTCCTTGGCAGGGATTTTTTTTTTTTTTTTTTTTTTTTTTTGCTGAGGCAATTGGGGTTAAGTGACTTGCCCAGAGTCACACAGCTAGGGAATGTTTAAATGTCTGAGATCACATTTGAACCCAAGTCCTTCTGACTTCAGGGCTAGTGCTGTGTCCACTGCGCCACCTAACTGCCCCGAAGGGACCATTTATTAAAAAAACATTCTTGAATTAGCCAGTGTTTGCAAATTCCCTGGCACATATTTAGGAAATTTTGATTATTTGATGAATAAAATTTGCTACAAAATGACCACAGGAAAAAAATTGTTTTAATATTTAGATATTCTTAGATGTCTATATTAAATCACATATTAATAACTTAGTGATATATTCCTTAATAATCATATATCTTTGGGGCAGCTAGGTGGTGCAGTGGTTAGAGCACCAGCCCTGAAGTCAGGAAGACCTGAGTTCAAATCTGGTCTCAGACACTTCCTAGCTGTGTGACCCTGGGCAAGTCACTTAACCCCAATTGCCTCAGCAAAAAGCAAAAAAAAAAATAATAAATAATAATCATATATCTTTGATGTTACTCTGAGACTTTCTGACTAGAAATGATAGGTCCCTAACTCTTTTCCTCAGAATTTCCTTTCCACAAAAGACAAATGGAGGGAGATGATGGATCAGAATCCAAAGTCTACTCAAAACTGCATATCTAGCCAAGTAATGCAGAACAACAACAACCAAAAAAAAAAAAAAAAAAAAAAAAACCTCTCATCTTGCTCTTTATTTGTCTTTAGTAAAAGCCATGACTTCTTAATTGTCTCCTTACCCTATTGACAATGCTTTGCTAAAAGACAACTTGACTCCTCCCTTATCTGGTCCTTGCTCTCAAACTTCAGTGTGTAAAGCTCTCTCAACTTTTACCATTTACCAGACTCTTTCAGAGCCTGGTCTGGTATGCTTTTATGTTAAAAGTCTTTTGTGACTTTAGGAGAATCTCTTTGAATTCTTTCTAACCAACTATGAACCATGACTCTGGGATACTTCAGAAATATTTTGTGTTATATGTATTAGTTAAAATTTGGATCAAACTCCCTCATTATGGTAATATAGTATATACTCTTATTCATACACATACACACATACACACACACTTCCTATTATAATTATGTAAATCTATTTTTTGTAAATTATTTATAAGGAAATAAATTCTTTATAAGGAAATAAATTGTGAATTCTTTATAAGAAAATAGATTTAAGAATACAGATTATTTGGGGATTTTTCTATTTAAACATGCAATTCAGTTACATTTTAAAAACTAAAATGTATTCTTTTATAACACAGTACATAAAAACCTAAAAATTTTAGTATTTTTTAACTACCTAAATTATTCATTATTCTAAATTAATTTTCTTCATCTATGAGGCAGTCTTTTTATCTTCTAACTAATCATAAAATCCAAAGATGATTTCCTGAAGGACTTGCATGAAGTTTTATCCAATTGAGCCTTATTCTTTCAAAGAAAAAGTTGAATAATTGAGATATATTTTCATTTTGGAAATGGCAGCCTTTAAACCAGTCATATTAATTGGGTGAGTGATCATCTACAAATTCAGGAACATATTAGACATGAATCAAATATCACTGTCAGAATGATTAATTCTGCTAGAATTGTGATTCCATTTCTTTTTACATTGTCCTTACAGGTATTATTACCTTGGACACTCATTGAAACATAACTGTTGATAAGAAAGACTTAAATCTAGTATTTTGTCTCTGTGAAAAAAAAAATAAAATGAGAATTTGGAAAGAAAAATTTTAGCATAATATAATCAAGACATGGAAAAGAAAAAAATAAAACATTAATTTACTTCTTTTTTTTTCCTCCGTTTTATAGGAACTTCAAATAAAATTTCTATTTTATCTCCATAGGTGTATCTACATCATGGTCTCCCTTTAAGTACCCTGGAATAGTGGAGGATTCTCCCTTGCTAGGGTGTGGTCTACATGCAGATTATCAGGTGAATTTTCTTTATTAGTCCTGAAGTTACTGGGGAAAAGATAAAGAGGAAATACCAAATCCTACCCATGGCTTAGATTCCTGCCACTTCCTGCTCCACAAAGTAAGGGGGAAGGTCAGAATTTAGGGCTTAAAAGGGAAAAGCACAAAAGGTGTACCTCCTTAAGATTCTATTTCTTTATTTTGAAAATGAAAGGATTGGTTATATGGCCTTTGAGATCCCTTCTAGTCCTAAATCTGTGATCCCATGATCATCTTCCATTAAAGAGTGCATCTTTGTATTTAATGAGTGTATTTCTGCATATAAGTGCAGGAAAAAGTAGGGGGCATTCAAGCTGCCTTCTAGATGTGGGACAGTGAAAGAATTTAACAGTTGGGAGCTACTAAGCATGCTATGTCTGTTCTTCTCAAAGTACTACTACATAAGGAAAGTTAATAGAAAATATTGTAATTTTAAAAATAAATCCTGACTACATGTGCCCAACAGAACCCAGCATTGTTCCTTGATTTCATTTCTTATAGGATTTCCTTTCATTATCTTTAGGTTCTCCCTGAACAGCTGCCTTTTAAAGTAAATAGTCCGAGATCTGCTGTAAATTACTAGAAGCCAGAATTGACCAGAAACCCAAAAGTGTTGATCCTCATCTATGTATTTTCTTCCCAGTTCAATTAACTACATTAACCTGTGACTGATCACACCCTGACTTCACAAATGCTGAGGGATGTCACTCAACTATTTGTTCTTTCTAAGTTAGTATGTCCCCTCTTTGTTTTTAGTAGCCTCCAATTTTTTGTATGTAATAGATACTTAATGAAGGCTTTTCACACTGAAGTCATTGAATTCCTTGTGTGACCCGTCCACTTTCTGTTTTTTCTTGAGTCTAGATAGTCAACAAGAATAAATCAAATTCTAATCTATTGGATTCACTGACCTTGAAAGTCAGTGACCTTCAATTAAACAATTAGTTCTGGAGCCAGTTTATACCCTGAGTCAGTCCTAAATCTGACACAATGCTTTCTGTTTAAATCTAAAATCACTCAACCCCTTTTAGCCCCAATTCTTCAGAACTTCAAGTTGCAAATTACTTATGTGACTCTGTGAAGAAAGTTTCTTTGCTAGAAGTTCCCCATAACAGTGAAATCATAGATCCTTAAAAAAAAAAAATTAATGAGGGGTAGCTAGGTGATGCAGTGGATAGAGCACCAGCCCTGAAGTCAGGAGGACCTGAGTTCAAATTTGGTCTCAGATGCTTCCTAGCTGTGTGACCCTGGGCAAGTCACTTAACCCCAGCTGCCTGGGGGGGGGGGGTGTGGAACAGACTGAAAAAAAAAATTAATGGAATCTTAGAACTTCAAAGCAGGAAGGGACTTTTGAGACATCCACCATCTGGACCAATAGTCCATTTAGAGGTGAGGTAATTGAAACTAGTGAATTGAAGAGATTTGCTCAAGATTCCAGAGCTTAGAATGGCTGATCTAAGTCTTGAACCTGGTTCCCCTGATCCCTAGCCAATTCTCTGTTTTATGCTTTATGAATTTTCCTTATGAAATACCCAAGAAAGAAAATTTAGATCACACTTTTCCTGGAGGAGAAATGTAGGCAGAAAAAAATGATATAAGAAACTATGAAAATAAACTAGAATTTTTTGAGGGGAGAGGAAGTTTCTCCTCCAGGAAAAGTGTGATCTAAATTTTCTTTCTTGGGTAGAAAATGTAAGAATAAGAATTTTAGGGAGGAGATACTAGCTTTTAGGGGGTTGAAGGGAATCAGGAAACACTTCAATAATGTTAAGGTAGGACATAGTGCTTGAGGTGAGCCTTCAAGGAAGTCTCAAAGAGCCCAAAGTAAAGAGGGAGTGAATTGTTGTCATGAAGAGCCTATGCAGAGTTAACCAATGGGTTGTCCTGTAGAGGAACAAGAAGGCCTGTCTGTCTAGGACCACAAAGTATGTGTAGGGGAGTAATATGTAATAAAGTTAGAGAGGTATCTCGAGCCAGGCTTTCAGTGGCAAATAATAGAAACTTTCTTTATCCTAGAAGTTATAGGGAGTTACTAGGATTTATTGAGCCAAGAAATGAAATGGTAGTGATTCATCAAGGAGACCTAAGGAACAACCAAAAGGTACAGAAAAACCTAATGAGCAGAATCATAGAATCTCAGAAAAGACAGAGTGCCTGGGAGGAGAGGTGCTCAGCAGTGCCAGAAGTTACGGAGCTTGATATGGATGTGGAAAAAAGGCCATTAGATTTGTGAGTTCAAAAACCATTGGTAATTTTGAAGAGAAGTGTTTCATTTGAGTGATGTATTCAGATAGAGGTTGCAAGAGATCAAGAAAAAAAAAAGAGAGGAAAGGAAATAAACAATTTATTCTAGGAGTTTGGCCCTGAGAGAAATAGAAGGTTCTAGGATCAAGTGAGATTTTTTAAGAATGAGAAGACTTGGGATTATTTGTAGGCAGAAGGGAAGGAGCCAGCAGTTTGAAGATTAGAAAGAGGGGATGATTGTGTGGGCAGACTCTTTGAGAAGATGGGAGAGGATGGGATCCAGAGTATAAGGGAAGGGACTAAAGTCTCTGAAGAGAAGGGCTATCTCTTCATGAGAAACTATAGTAAAGAAGAGAAATGAGGATGATGAATAGAATCAAGTAGATTACTCAAATACTTCAAGGATCTGGTCTCTTCAGTTGTCTGAGAAGGTATTTTCTTCTAGATATTAAAAATTCCTTTTTAAGTAAGTAGTCAAAGTGGTCACTAAATGATTTCATTTTAGCAATTTATCTTTATCCTAGAAGAAGAGATTTGGTTCCATAAGAATATTACAAATACAGTCACCATAGAACTGCTACTTTAGATACAAACAAATCTGATTCATTTTTTTCACTTTTTATTATGCATACTGATTTCTTTGTAAGATTTTTAATTGGATATATTTTATCAGTAACTATTCAAAGATATTTTTCCTTACCAAGAGGGTTACTGTAAATTTGCAAGTTTTAGAATAAACTCAGATTTATTCTAATAGTTCCTAGACAAATTAGTCATTTAAATGCCTTCTGTTTTATGATAGAGTTAAAAGAAATCCCTAGAAGGTGGCCTCAGTAGCATATGCAGACATACACACACACAGAATCCACCCTATCTTTGGGACAGCCTCCTTTATTTAAAAACAACCCAACAAAAAATCATTGCCAAAGCCATAATTATGAAGATCCTTAGAGTTTTCATCCAGGTTTGTGAATGCCCACCCACCTGCCTAATTAAGAGAAGTTTCTCTAGAGCCCCTTCTAGGGCTTCTCCCAGAGCAGATCAGCTGACTCTTTCCAAAGCAGCTGTACAAGTTCTCCGAAAATCCTTCCCTTTTCTCCGCCTATTTATTCTGTGCCTCTGATAGGCATGTCCCTTGCTCTCCATATCTATTTTCTTCTGGACAGCTCCTCCAGCTTCCCCAGTGACTTGTACTCAATAAAAATTTGTAATCGCTTTTAAAAACTGTACTGGTTACACTAAACTTCACCTTTTCTCTCTCCATTTGCTTACTGCTCTGAACATATTGAGCACTTAATGACTTTTTTTAACCACTAAATATTTCTTCTTTATAATTTCTTTGAGAGAAAAAACCAACCTAAAGGGAGGTTTAAGAAGAAAAGCTCAGTAAATATATTCTCTTTTTTCTCCAACCTAGTTAGCACAGGATAAAAGTTGAATAAACACCAGTGGGATTTTGATTAGTCTGCAGTGAGAAACTGGCAAACAATTTAAAATGTTTGTAATTCTCTGCTTTTAATAGGCTTTTAAAAAATCTCCAAACTCTAAAAGTGCATGTACTCTTGGAGCAAGTAGGCAATAATCCCTTTTCTATCAAGGAGAGACTTGTGCACTCCTAACAGTCTGGTTCAGTGTGTTCCAAGTCCTTCCTGATTATTTCCACTTATCTTCTTCAAGCACTGTATTTTGAGGAATATTAAGAGTGAGAACTGGTTTCTGTTTCATCACTGAAGTTTTTTTATGTTTATAGAGCATCACAGAGGCTAGTGAAGTTCTTGGGGTGGGTTTCATTTTTTTAACATAGTTTTGCTTTCATAACAAACATGGGGAGATGACAAAAGATTCTATTTTTCCCTTTGAGGGATGATGCACAGAGAGCTTAGATTGATTTGTCTGTGCCCTACTGTACTGAGTTGGGACTAGAACGCAGTCCTGTTTCCCAGTTCAGCCAACGTTCCCATTTATTTGCCTAACTTTTATTAGATGCTCTTAGATGATGCAGCGTGTAAACTAGTTCTACAAACCCATTAGATTATAAATTCCTTGAGGCCAGGGACTGCCTTTTGCCTCTTTTTCCATCCCGCACTTGTCCCAGTGTCCTGCACATCATAGAGGTTTTATAAATGTCTGTTATAAGAATAATCAATCTGCACATCAACCCTAATGTGGAATTTAAAAAATGAATATCCAAGAGAAAAAAATGTTTAAAATATTTCTGATTCCTTTACTGAATTCACAATTAATTATTAGCAGATTTTGCCATCAAGAGAAGCCACAAGATAGAGGCTATGACATGGCAATGATTATGCCAGGAACAAAATGTAGTTGCAGAAATCTTATATGGTTATAAGTCAGTGACCAAGGCTGATGGAATATAAGAAAATAGCTAGCTTGTATGTCACTGGTGTGTTACTGTAGTGAGTGTTCCAAATGCAATGAATGTCCATGTAGTGCTACTTTATGACAAGAATGTGTTTTCAGTTGATATGGAGGAAATGGAAGGAAAATAGAGTCAGTGAAATCCAAGAAATGTTCAATATATTAGCTAACAACAGAAGCTCAGAACCCAGTCAACAGGAGAAAAGTTTTGTTTAGAAAAAACACAAGTTACATTATTTTTGAGAGTTAATGCATGATTATCATTCATTCATTATGCATTTAGTAAACTGCTACTGTGTGCCAGGCACTGTGCTAAATGCTGAAGATATAAAGAAAAAAAAAGCAATAGTATTCACCTTTGAGGAGTTTACATTCCATTGGAAGAAAGCAACATGTACACAAAAGATTAGATCCAAAATATAAATTAAATGCAAAGTCATTTCTGTGGGGAGAGGATAAATATTGGTATTCAGCATCCCCTTTTCTTATTACTAGTTTTTCCATCTGTTTTCCTTTTCCCAAATACTTCCTTTTTTTCACATTCACATTCACATCGGAATCCTGATGTGAATGTAGTTTTGAACGGGATTTTGTTTAAAGGTCAGGGTCTGGATAATTATATTCAGAGAGAATAGCTGCAGTTCCTTCACTGATCTTGGGGTTTATGCAAAGAAAGAAGAATGTGGAAAAAGAAATAGGCTGAAAAGTGAATTGGAAGAAAAAGTAGAGCTTTCTCTTCTTATTAAGAGAAAAAGAGCTAGAGGAAATATTGATTGGCATGTCTGTTGGGAAAAGAACTAAGAGATCAACCTATAGTTAAAAGTCTTGGTCCAGCATCCCAATGTTCTGTATATAACAGGACCTTAATAAGTACTTTTTTATTCATTCATTTCTTCATTCCTTCACAGATAAAAAACAAACATTCCATTTTTCATAGAATATCATAACAAGCTCAAACCACATATAGGACTTTATTCCTCCTCTGATATTTCATCAGTTCAGTCATTTCAGTCTTGTCCAACTCTTCATCACCTCATTGGAAGTTTTCTCTAGCTCATTTGACAGTCGAGGAAACTAAGTTAAATGACTTGTCCAGGGTCATACAACTAGTAAGGATACAAGCTAGATTTGAACTCAAGTCTTCCAGATTCCAGGCCCCCCGCTATTCATTGCACCCTAACTGCATGTATTCATTAGTAGTATATTAGTAGTAGTATCTTTATTATGATGTACATTTGTCTCTGTGCCCTATATCTCTGCCTGACCTTTGATTCTACAAATAATGTACTGTACTATTGGTGGCTGATTTCACTAAGGGAAGAATTGTTGTCTTAGAGCTTGGGACCCTGAGAATCAAGGAGAAGATTAGCTTGTCTCTTAGCATCCTCCAATTTAATCAGTTCAGAATTGTTCAGTCATTTTTTCCATCATTTCTGACTCTTTGTGACATCATTTGAGGTTTTCTTGGAAAAGACACTGGAATGGTTTGACATTTCCTTCTCTAGCTCTCTCTCTTCAGCTTCTCCTCTTTCCAGAGAAAACAGGCAAACAGGATGAAGTGACTTGCCCAGGGTCATACAGCCAGTAAATATCTTAAGGCCATATTTGAACACTGTGCCACCTAGCTGCCAAGTCAGACCCGCAAGGAAAAGTCACAGTAAAGGAGTTTGCAATGAAATTATTAATGTCTATTTTATTTTACTTGTACCTAGGTGAAGGACAATAGGATCAAGAGGCAAGTGAACTCTATCCCCACGTTATTTATTAAATGGCTTCTAGATTAATCAATATGTAAATTATTGTCTATATTAACATAATATTAAATATTAATAATTTAAGTGTTCTGAACTTGTTGCTGAAGGAAGTAAAAATATATTTATAAGAGTCCTTACCTCCAAAGAGCTTCTAGTCTAGTTATAAGCTAATGTGAAAACTAGAAAAAAAATTTAACCATAGGTCACTATATTTTGCAAGTAAGTTACATTGTGAAAGAGCAATATACTCCTTTGATATATCACAAAATTGCAGAATTTCAGGATCAGAAGGGACTCACTCCCCTGGGGCCAGTCAGTTCAAGACTTCTAGTGAGAAGGAACCTGCAGCTTACAGAGGCAGCCCATCCCACTTTGGGAAGATGCTTTGTTGGAAATGTTTCTTGATAGTCAACTCTGATCTGTCTCTTTGTAGCTCCTGCCCCCCTGCTCTTGGTTTTCTGGTTCTGATTTGTAACTAGTTCTAATTCCTCAAATGTATGAGAGCCATTCAGATATCTAAAAACTGCTGTTATGTCCTCCTGAGTCTTCTTTTCAAACTAAACATTCCTAGTATTTTTTATCGAATCCTCATAAGGCATTAACTTAGAGTCCATAGCCATCCTAGTCACCCATCTTTGGACCTAGAGCATCACAATGTCCTTAAAATGTAGCACCTAGAGTGTAACACAATGCTCTGATCAGTCTAGTTTATCCTTAATGTATCCCTTTGATTGAATGGTTGATTGGTTCAACCTGTTGAATTAGCAATACAATGAATAAGAAGCTGGTCCTAAAATCAGTTCTAAATTCAAATTTAGCCTCAGAGACTTACTGGCAGTGTAATTCTGGCAAAATCATAACTTCTTTTTGTCTCAATTTCTTTAACTGTAGGATGGGGATAATAATAGCACTTACCTTAGTAAAAAAATTTGGTAATGTTTATGAAGTTCTTAGCATAGTGCCTGATATGTAGTAAGGACTATGTAAATGCTTATTCCTTCCTTAATCTCCCTCAATCAGTTTAGCCCTTGTTTTTATGTTAATTGACTTTGGGGTGAATCAAAGGAATCTCTTCTGAAAGATGAAAGAAAAATAAAATGATTCAGTTCACAGTATATAAAGATGTGACTATAAAATCATGAAAATGATTTACCTAGGAGATTCCTGGAATCAAGCTTATTATTTTAGTTATGTCTCGTTTTTCCTCATTGAAGAAAATTTGATACATGGATTTGTGTTTGTGTGTGTGTATTTAGTCATTTTTCAGTTATGTCCAATTCTTCATGACCCCGTTTGGAGTTTTTTTTTTACAAAGATACTGGAGTGGTTTGCCATTTCCTTCTCCAGCCCATTTTACAGATGAGGAAACTGAAAGAGGTTAACTGAGCTTCTTGGGTCACACAGCCAATGTATGTCTGAGGACTGATTTGAACTCAGGCCTTTCTAATTCTGGGCCTGTGGGTGGATCCATGAGCCACAAATGCTTGAGATTCAGAGGATTCAGCTGCCTTCTGACTACCATTACTACTACCACCATCACTACTACTTCATTTTCATTTGGACTACTGTGAATTATATCATTCTTTTTCTTCTACATGTTGTGAGTCTTCTTGCAACATTTATCAATATGAGTTTTTTTTAATTGATTTAACATTCCACTATGAGGAGATAACACCACATACTCAGTGAAAATTTATAAGTTTAAGCCAAACTAAGAATTACCTTGATTTGGCTTGGTAGGTAAGATATTAGTGAATGTCCCTGTGCTCAAACTGTATCTTGTTCTGGTCCCCTTTACTACTTTTTTCCCTCTCCTCCACAACTCCCCATCAAGTTTATAAACAGCCAGTACAAAGGGGCAATAGTAGGAAATTAGATTTCAAAGGAGAATCTGGAAATCAGGTTCAAATTATCCCAAAGATCAAAGAAGTGTAATGGACTAATTGTATCATATTAAACAAAATTTATATCTTTGTAACATGCTGAAGCAACAGAAATCATCTTGCTGCTGTTGCTATCAAGGATTTGGTCATACAGTATGTAAATTTCAGTTCAATTCCAGATTTCCACAGTTCCAGGTCTATAGCACATCAAAAAGTTGCTGGTAACTTTGAAGTTTTACCAATTACTTTAAGATGATTTAAATATGTTTATGGTCTAACTCCAACCTGGTATAGATAGGAAGGAATCTGTTTATTTGCCCCCCCCAAAAAAATAAATAAATTACTAAAATCCTAAAAAACTCCTGTTTCCTGAACACTCTCCCTTGTCCATAGGGTCCATTTTGCTTTTCCCAACACTAATTCATGGATACATGAGTGATGTTCTATACTTCATCCATCTACCCTTCTCACATTGCCTTCCTTCTGAGCAATATTCTATGTGTTATCCACCTACCCTTCCCACACTGCCTTCCTTCACCATCTCATTCCTATGTTTCTGAACCATGCCATCTATTTCTGTACCCTTTTCACTGCTTGTCTCTGCCTTTATGAGCTTTTTGCCCCCATACTCTGGCTTAATTAAAGTGTGCCATTGTTTCCCATCACCAAATGGTCTTTCCCAGTGAATATTCAAAGCACCAGAGAGGTGTCTACCTATAACATAATTTCATAAATTAGTTATCAATTCAGTCCCCAAGTATTTGTATGTTTTGGCCACAGTTGTAAATGCCAGTCTTATTTAAAATTCCATTCATGATTATGAGATACCATATAACATTCAATGGTACACCATGTTGGATTCTAAAAGAATTTTTAAAAGTTTCTTTTGATATAATAACTTGCTCTTAATCTTTTCTGACTGCCTTAAAATAGCAGAAGTTATTATTGATGCTTTTAAGGGAACTATTAACCTACTGTGATACAGCATTCTTACTTGTTATTCTATGCTGCAATTAGTCCTTTTGGAATATATTGCTAGCCTTTAAGCCCGTTTACATATATGTAAAGTGTATTTCTTGAATTATTCAGAGTGGCACTCAGTTTTGAACAGATCATAATCCAAATTGTTGCTATAAAGAGAACGAGGTATATGGAATCATAACTTTCTGTTCTATTCATACCCCCAAGGCCTTAAAACTGTTGAATGCCAAAAAAATGATCCCCAGATCATAATCCAAATTGCTGCTATAAAGAGAACCAGGTATATGGAAGCATAACTTTCTGTTCTATTCACTCTCCCCAAGGTCTTAAAACTGTTGAATGCAAAAAAAAGTTATTCTTCTGGCCTTTCCTTTTCAACAATAAAACTTAAAGAAAACAGACCTATTTCTTGTCTTTTGTGATCAGCACTTCATACACAGATAAGTAGATTGTTCAACAAATAATTATTGAATGTTTGTTCTATGGAAACTCTGGGCATTCTATGGGAACACAAGGCAGTATCAGATGCAGCCTCAGAATTTGCTGTTGGCTTGAAGAGATAAGATATGTATACATAAATAAGACAAGACAGTTATTGATGAGGGCCAAATAGATAGTAAGGATATTGATGTTAAGGAAGGAGAGATGGATTCTTGGGAGGTCTTCAGGGAAGGGTTTAAGAAGAAGGAATAAACCTTGAATAAGGACTAGCAGAAGCAACAGCAACTGCTCATTTGGTCCTCAGAGCAACCCTATGACACTATATTTTAGAGATGAGGAAGTTGAGGCTCAGAAGCTAAGAAATTTGTTCAGGATCACTCAGATTCACAAGGGGGATTTGACTGAATATATTCAAATCCAGCACTCTTTCCAGCAAAAACTCATGGAGTAAGTCATAGAACTTGGGAAACAGAAAGGAACACCTCCCATCAAATCCTACCTCAGACACTTCTTAACCTGGACAAAACTTGACCTCTTGGAGCCTGTTTCATCATCTGTGGATAATAATAATCTATATCCCTACAGAGTTGTTCAGGGAATCAAATGAGATAAAACAAATAAAGCGTTTTACAAATCTTAAAGTGATACACACATACATCCAAAGGTATCCAAAAGTCTTAGTGCAGTTTTAAGTGATTAAAGCTGTGTATTCAAGCCACCGTTACAATAGGCAAATTAGCATTTTTATAAATGGGAGAGAATGGGAATAGTCATGATGAGGATAGTGTAAGAAAAAAGGCAGGAAAGTTATAGGTATACTAAGGTGATGAGATCAGTTGGTGAAGTGGAGCAAAAGGAGATAAAATTGGGAAAATAGCGTGGAGCCAGATTTTTGAGAGCCTTTAATTCCAGACTAGAGTTTGGGCTTTATTCCTCAGGCAGTGGGAAGCCAGCAGAAGTTGTTGAGTGACAGCTGTATTTTAGAATGATTCACCTGGCAGTGATGTGCACATTGATTAAATAAAACACTGGGACCAAATACTGTGATTTACAAAATATTTCATAAAAGAGCCATTTTGGAATGAACATTTCTTTACCTTACAGTTAATATGAGTTGGAGGGAAGGGGGTTGAAAACCTGGTTTAGAAAATCCAGAATGTAAATAATGCCACTGACTTTGGAGTTGTCTTTTCTGGGTAGCCTTTGTATCTTTATGGTTTTATTCTGGAGCTGGAAATAAGTTGCTTTCTCAGTTCTATATTTATTTGGCTGTCAGTGAAACTGCTACTTTGCTTGTCTTTAATAGACCGGATATGTCACATTCAGAGATAGTTAAATTGAATAAGTACATTGTAACCTCATTTATCCAGCCTTGGATATCTGGTTTATCCAGATAATTTTGTCATCTAAGCTTGCCTGTTGAATCTCTGCAGACCTCCCTTCAGGGAGTATTTTATATCAATACTATTCTTTATGCGTTCAGTTATCTCCCATTAAATTAAACAGAACTGATGAGCTTTGAAGTCGTTGGAACTAATTTGACTTGTTAGCCTGTTCCTAGAGGCTTTGCTCATTTTCCCCTTTTGGTGTGGTGGCCCTTTGCATCATAACACCTGGATTCCTTCTAAACCTCAACTGGAATAGAATCAGCATCAGGTTCTTTGCTGCATAAAAGTAGCTTAATGGCATTTAAAACCTCTCACTTGCATCTTCAGCTAGGGAGGGATTGATTTCAATCTCAGGTAAACGGTCCATGACCTGACCTCAGTTTTGATCAGTGAGGGTCTATTGAGAATACCATGGAGGTGTTCAGCCCATCTCTCTAGGAAAACATGTCCTTATCACTAAAAACATTCACCTCTGAACTCAGAGGTTCCTAGAATTTCTAAGCACTAAAGAAAGGTTGTTTAGTCCAGAGCCATTTTGTGGCCCTAAAGGCTGGGTCTTGGCCCTGCGGTCACACAGTCAGTTATAGCAGAATCACAAATGGAATCTAGCTCACCTGACTCTCAAGCCACTGTTGTTGGCAGGATCTATCTGCTGCCGTCGGACTCCTGGAAAATCAGCTTGAAAGTCACAGGAGCTCTGATCTGCCATTCTGCTAATATGGCAAAGCATCCTCAAGCTCTGTGATCCTAAAAGTGTCTAATGAGCACCAAGTACAATGCTAGATGCTGTGAAGTACAAAATTAAATATAAGTGTTTCCTGACCTCAAAGAATTTGCAGTCTAGTTAGGGAGCTAGCCTTTGTTTTCTCCGGGTAAGTCTTAACTACTAGGCTATGTATCATAAAAATTCAGATTAGGAAAGAGCAATGTGGATTGTGACCACGTAATAGGTACATATGTACCCTCCTTCCCCAAGTATGGGAGTGTTTGGAATGGTTAATTATGGAAGGAGCAATCAGGCAGGAAGAGAACAAGGATAGAGAAGTGTCACAAAAACCCAGAGGGACAGCATCCAGGAGAAGTAGTTAACAGTGTCAAATGCCACAGAGGATTTAGAAAAGATCATTGGATTTGGCAGTTAAGAGATCAGAGGTCATTTTGGAGAGAGCAGTTCCAGTAGAATGATGAGGTTAGAAACCAAATTGCAAAGGAGTGAGAAGTAGTTAGAAAAGCAGGGGGAAAAGCATATTTACTTAAATTCAGCCTGTGTTATTGATTCCATGACTTTGTTGTTAGGGTCCATTGATGGACAAAGTAGGAAAGGGAAAGGGTGGGAAAACAAGAATTGGGGGTTTGAGTCAAGACACTAATTAAATCAATACAAACCACAAACCTGGAGGAACTGAGACATTCACTGATGCCTACATGAGGAGGGAAGCTTGGGAGGAGGGGCTAGAGAATTCTGGCAAGCTCCCTGGAACCCTCAAGCTTATTGTTTGCCCCATAACTCTCACTGCCCTCTAGTGTTAGGTGGATTAAGTATAAAATGGGCAGCCTCTGGCCATTAACAAATAGTGTCCAGTAACTAGGCAGTAGCACCCCTCCTGGTGGTCAAAGTGATATTTCATCTTGTATTGTGGTTATAGGTTATGTCCTAATTTTCCCCAATGTACTACATACTCCATAAGGATAGAAATTATAACATCTAAATTAGGTATCCATCTCCTCCTCACCATCTAGTACAGTGCATTCTTACAGTAATAACAATTTTTTTGTTGATTTGATTGAATTAAATTGGAATCAGGTAAAATTATATAAAACCAATAAAAAATAATCAAAATTGGTTTTAAAATTATAGGTCTGAGATTTAAAAAAAAAATTTTACCCTGTTTTTCTCAGGGTACCTTCCTCTTTTTCTTGCTTATGAAAGCCTAGAATTGAGCTTTCCTTTTCACTCCTTTCCATCTCTTCTAGGAAATTAGACTATGTCATTTGTTGTTCTGATTAATCTATTACAACACATATATTCATTTACAAATTTGAAAAGTTTTCCACTGAATTTTAATGCATCCACTATAGGGATAGAGCTAGGACCTACGATTATATGGTTACAGGGAAGTCCATAGAAATGAGGAAATTCCCTTACAAAGAAAATTGGCATCCTCCCTTAGAGAGCTACCTAGATTTCTGAAAGATTTAGGTGACCTGCACCAGGTTACACAGTCAGTGTGTGTCACAGGCAGGGCCTAAACCCAGTTCCTGGTTCTGAATCCTGCTTTCTATCCACTGCACAACACTGTCTCTCAATGTAAAGAAAATAAAATTAATTATAAGTTGCCATTACAAATAAAACACTGCCAAAAAAGTTTCCTTCCAAAATATTTCTATGTCCTAATGGATGGCTAGTAGTAAGAATGCTTTGTTGATCAGGTTACACTGAAAAAGTTTCTAATACCTGCCCATGTAACTCATCATATCATTATCCTCATCATATTTATATAGTTTTAACTATATTCTAGGCACTGTGCTGAGCAATTTACAATTATATCTCATTTGATCCTCACAATAACCCTGGGAGGTAATTACTATTATTACCCTCATTTTCCAAATGAGAAGACTGAGGCAAATAGGGTTAAATGTCTTGTACAGGGTCACACAGCTAGTAAGTGTTTGAGGTCACATTTGAACTCAGGTCTCTCTGATCCCAGATCCTGGCTCTATCCACTGTGACCCTCCCTCCCCTCTAGTACAAAAATACCGGATTGAGGAAAAGTGAGCTGTGAATTGTAGGAGACCTGAGCTGGTATAGTACAAAGCCAGGAGGTCTGAATCTAAATTATTAGCAGCATTCCTCAGGCAAGTTACTTTATGCTTCTAATCCTCAGATTTGCCTTTATTTTAAACAAATACCATGATAATATGTGCATTACATGCCTCATAAAATTATTGTGAAAAAAGTACTCCATATATTATTTACAATTCTTTTGCCTTAACATTAAGTTAAAATCACCCTTCAACTCCCTTATTCCCTGTTCCCAACTGCAGACCACCCTTTATCCCTGGAAAAACATACACCAAAAAGTCCTAGATCTCTTGGGCAGGGGAAAAAAAAGAAAGAAGCTGTGTCCAAGAACACTATCCTTCATGATGGATTCAAAGCTCTCTTTCTGATTTGATGATCGTTATAGATTCTGGCCCTGCTAGATCTGATTACCCTTCACTGTAGGGTCTTTGGTTGCAGAAGAGGCTGCCCTTAGCTCCGCTTATCATAACTATGTTCTAGGACTTTGATTTCCTGCTGAACTTTTCATTAAAACAAAATACTGTAACAAAATCTATAATCAAAATTTACTTCCTTAAGTAAATAACTTCTGTTAATTATTCATTTTAAGTCACAAAAGATTGCACAAAATATTGTTTAATGCAGTGTTAGATTATAAGTAGGGAGGCAGGAATCAATTATTCCAGGACCTGGGATCAGAGAGACCTGGGTTCAATTATTCTTAAATATACTGACTGTATTTTAAGTAAATTTGTGACATCTCATCTTTTTTTATTTACAGCAACTGGGGAAGGAGACAATATCAATGTGGTTTTTTTGTCCTCTTCTTCATGTTATTCTCCTAATGAAGCAGGTGAAGTAATTCTATTATTCTTGCTTTTAAAATTATTATATGTATTTGGGTAATATTTATAATTTTCCCATATCTCACTATTTTGATGTGGCTGATGTAACAAATAATGTAGCACCACATGATGTGCTTTAGGAGAAGGATCAAATGTTGGGGTTCAGTCATGTGAAGAATTCACAATGGCCATTCTCTTTGACAAAAAGTAGGTTTATTTAGAAGTGCTTACAGACAAAATGAAGAGATATAATAGACATCAAGAATGGTAAATATGAAACAGAGTGAGAGAGCACATAGCAAGGAAAGGGGTTTTAATAATTATTGATGGAAAAACAAGTTCCTTAGTGGAACTCACAATTACCAGGAGAAAGGGAACACCCCATGAGGTTGGGTCATGCCCTTGGCTGGCAGGCTAAATCCTAAAAGGTGCTAAAAGGAGGAGACAGACTCCATAAGGCATGGTGGGAGTTGAGAGAAGCATGGTGGGAGCTGAGAGGAGAAACACCAGGTGGCATGGGGGCAGGGGGAAGGGAAAGACACCACGAGGCAGAATGTCATGGTGGCCTGACCATGGCAGGTCAGATTGACAGGGAAAGTTTAACCTCAGGGACATGACTGGGATTTCTTGGTGGGGCTGAAAGGTTAAACTGATTCCCATCAGTGCCCTTCCCTGTTTGTCTCAGGGCAATACTTCAATCTACCAATGGCACCAGGACCTCATCAGTGTGATTTAGTAGGAAGAGTACTAGACTGGAAACTGGGAATGCTTAATTGTTTCCCAGATAACAGTGTGACTTTGGGCAAGTCACTTTAATCATTGAATTTCAGTTTTTTCCTTTAAAAATGAGCTGGTTACCTCTTAACTCTAAAATGTCTGTCTTTTTTTATTACATTTTCCCCAATTAACAAATATTTATTGTCTCTTCTGATGGCATAATGAATAGAGTCAAGATCTGAGTCTAGATTTCAACTCAGATCTGCCCTTGGATTTACAAGCTGACCCTGGGCAATTCAGTGCATTCTGACAACTTCGTGGCTCTGGTGGGGAGGGGACTGGGCCTGGAATCAAGAAGAACTGAGTTGGAATCAACTAGCTCCGAGACTTTGGACAAGTCACTAAACTTGTCTGCCTCGACTGTCAAATGGAGAGGATAGGATTAATCTCAGGATTGTGTGGAAGATGAAATCAGGTATTTCTTGTAAATGCTTAGCATTGTGCCTGTCTCACAATAGGCACTTAGTAAATGCTTATTCTTTCCCATTTAAAATGCCTTACTTTATAAAAAAACCAGCTTTCAATTTTTCTGAACACATTTGTTACACAAAGTGAGATGTACCTATACAATGTGCACTAAAATTTAGACTTTTCAATTCTCTATTAATTTCTGCCTGGTTTGAATTAATAAAGTTCATAGAATCAAAGATTTAAAGCCCAAAGGGGTTTGGCAGACCCTCATGTCTCTCCCTTTACGCATAAAGGAAACTGAAGTCCCTGGGAGGTTGAGTCACTTGCCCAAGGTGACCCAAACATTAAGCAGCCGAAAAATGGTGCCTCTTACTACAGGGCTTCTATCCCCAAGATCTCTTTCCTAAGGACTAGGCCTGAAAGCCAAATCACTCTGGCTTTCATGGATTGGGCAACAGTAGGTCCCAGGCCAGACTTTGCTTCCTCATGGCTTGGGCTCTGCTGATTTAGAATAAGTGTAAATAGTAATAGTGTAAATAGTAAACCCTGAGTACCAGTTTGATTTTTTTTTTAAATTTACTTGGTAAAAGAGGCCATTTCTTTGCCTCATTTCTTACCTAGCCTTAAACAATGAATGGAAATTGCCTCAATCAAGCTGAGACCTTAGCTTATAGAGGTCACGGTCTCCCCTTGCATCCAGGGCCATCTCCAGCCCTCCTGATCTCTATCTGGCCATGGACCCAGATGGCACCTAGAGAAAGGGTGACCTTGCCCAGCCCTTACTCACTGAAATCCAATTCACTTGCAAGTTATGGCATCACCTTCTTGATTTCATGATCCTCTTTGGGAATGAAGGACAAAAACCAGCTTCTAATTCCATGTCATATTTGCAAGACTATTATATTTCATGTGGACATTTTAAATTATCTTTAGGTGTGCCTGTGACATTTAAAATAATTTATTTTCTTCTCATATCTGTACTTATAATTTTAATTGGATAGATTTCTCTAATTAAATATCAAAATAAAATTATTAAAAGATTTCTATGAAGAAAGTAGAGATTAAAAATTAGAAGCAAACAGGCCACCACTGAACACTGAATCATTACCACAAATGTGTTTTGGTAGTTAAGGTTATTTTCAAATCTTCCTATGATTTTATGTGAGAGATGGAATCTTAAAATTAGAATGTCTCATTGGCTTTTTTCATATATTGCAAGTCTTGGTTATTTATATTTTTATTTGAAAAACTTTAGCTAGTGAATTACTTTCATATTTCCCTCATATTAAAAACTATTAAAATCTGGCCTTTTCTCTTATAGGGTTTCTCTCCCAAGGAAGCATATGAATCTGTCCTTAAACAGATAACTAATCAAGTGGGACATAACAATATGTTTGTACTTGGAATTATTGCAATGAAATTGAAGGCATGAAATGTGAATTTTTTTTTTAATAATTTGGGTATAGATGAGATAGAATGAGGGGGAAAATTGGCCCTACCTATGATTTTGTCAGTGGCAGGAACTCCTTTCTTCCTTGAAGGAGACTGACAGTTCCTGTAAGACATAATCTTGGAGTGATTAAGTGATTGGCTCTCTCAGCTAGGAGTCTGTGGCTGAGGAAGGACTTCCTCACTCCAAAAGCAACATGCCAGCCACAGTGCGCCAGTAAGAGGAATCCTGGTTAGACTTCGTACTTGAAGCTGCATAAATGTAAGCTACCATTCCCTGAAACCCTGATAAAATAACATCCTACTTTAGGGCCTGCCCCACCAGGCAGTTTAAAGGCAGCACCCTGTGCAACCATAGTCACCGGAGTCACACAGTACCGAGGGTCTGGGGGAGCCTCTCCAAAGAGGCTATAAATGCTATCTATATAAAAGCTAGAGGTGGAATCGGGCATACCCCCATATACACCAGAGGTAGTCAGGTGTACCCCTATATATACCAGAGGTGGAGTCGGGTATACCCCTATATACCCTAGAGGTAGAGTTGGGTGTACCTCCATATATCCTAGAGGTGAAGCCGGGTATACCCCTGCATATGCCAGAGGTGGAGTCGAGTGTACCCCCATATATACCAGAGGTAGAGTCGGGTGTACCTCCATATATGCCAGAAGTAGAGTCGGGTGTACCCCCATATACACCATAAGTGGAATCAGGTATACCCCCATATGCGCCAGAGGTAGAGTCTGGCGTATCCCCATATATACTAGATGAATACATTTCATACACACACACACACACACACACACACACACACACACACAGAGTTTCTCTCTCTCCCCTCACCCTTACTGTTTTCCTTAGGACAGTTTGGCCTGGAGTCAGGAGGACCTTTCAATCCAAACTTGACTCTTACTAGATGAATGGCACTGATCCAATCACTTACCCCTCTGCCTGAGTTTCCCCAACCCAGACTGATGATAATAAAAGCACCAATGTCCAGTGTTGTTGTGAAGACCAAATGAGGTAATATTTATAAAAATCTCGGCACAGGGTCTGGAGATCAATAGGTGTTTAATAAATGCTTGTTTCCCTTCTTTTAGGGAGAAACTGAAGCTACTTCATCAGTTCAATTCACCAATTGTGTCTGATCTGAGGAAAATGATTCCATTGAACAGTTAATACAACCAGCTTTCCAATCATGATAATACTATCAAGCATTTTATTTTTACTGTTCATTCATTAGTCTATCGATTACTTAAACTCATCTAGATAAATATAAAATAAATGAATCTTGAATTCATCTTTTTCCATTAAATTTATTTCCACATACTCATTTCAGACTTCAGTGATTTTACAGGTGCTTCATTTCTTTATTTTCCTAACTTTCATTTTTCAAAACTAATTTTGTCATTAAGTTACCTGATTCTTCAAATCAAATCAACAAATATTTTTTGAATGCATACTGCATGAAAGACACTGTCCTTTTAAATATATATATATATATATGTCATATATATGTATATAAGTATACATATATATGTATATAAGAAGCAAAATGTTTGTATTAGGAATGAGAGCATTTATTTTATTTGTTGTTTGATATGATTGAATCATGCAACCAAAAACCATTCATTTCTTTTGATTAACTCAATTTTGTATGTTTTAAAAATGTCCAAAATGTTGCTCTTACAGGGTTTTGCAAGAGTGAATATTGAAAATTATGTTTTGAAAATAAAAAGTTTTATAAAAAAATTTTAAATTCAAAAAAATGTTGCTCTTGAAAAGTAATATAAACCTAAATGGTATTAATAGTATGAAAAGTGTTCTTTGTGCATATGTATTTGCAGGATTAGACTAGAATAAGGAGTAAAGGAGTGACTAGAATTTATGGAGGTTACCCTTTACCTTGGCTAGAAGGCTTTTGTCCCCAAAGTGTGTGGATATCATGTGTTATTAACCCATCCCATGCTATGAGTTTAGCTAAATTATCTGGTAGACTGCAAGCTCCTTGAGGGCAGATGCTGTTATAAGTTTTGTTTTTATATCCCCAGTTCCTAGAACAGTAACTCACACAGAGTAAGTGCTTAATGTTATTTGGAGTTGAATTGAATTTCTCTGAAGAAACTATATGTGTTTAACAAGAAGTGCTTAGATAAATCATGGGATCACAGAGTTTCAGAATTGAAAGAATCTGCAGAGATCATTGATTCCAACCTGTATAATCAGTTCTATAATATAACATATTTGTTCCTAAATCACCGTGCTATGCAAAACTGTACAATAAAAACCACAAAGCTTTTGGGTAAAATGTAGTTAGGGGCACAACACTCAAAAATATTGTCAGTGTCATTTAAAAGAATAAGAACCTAATAAAAATGGTAATGCAGTTTTATGTATATCAAATGGTAAAATACATAAAGATATAATAAATAGTGGCAATGTCTATAGCCTTGTGTTGTCTCCAGGCAACAGGCCACACTTATGGCAGGAGATAGTGGTGGAATGAAGTATGTGGGTATAGACCAGATGTTGTCCATCACTCCCCCAGAGTAGTCACCTAAACTTTGCTTAAAGGGAGAAAGGAAAAGGAAAGGAAACAAGTATTATATGGTACCTACTCTGTGCCAGGCACTGTGCTAAGTGCTTTTTAAACTTAACCAATGTCATTTGATCCTCATAGCAGCCCTGAGAGGTAGGAGAAGAAATCCCCCATCTCCTGAGGCAGCCTATTTCATTTTTGGATAGTTTTAATTAGTAAGTTCTTCTTTAGAAGTTAAGAAAGTGAAAAGAATTTTAGAAAAGTTAGGGATGATAGGCTTTTGGAGAAAACTGAATGGGAATAGAAAGGAATATACTTTTTTTCTCAGCAGTACATATACTGCTGAGTATATGTTATATATATATATAATATTATTAATATATATTATGGCACCTACACAAAGAAACCTCACAATCAAATGCAGAAAGACAAAAATAGTAAATATATCCTTTCCAGATCATGATGCAATAAAAATTACTGTAATAAAGGGTCAAGGAAAATAGACCAGAAGTTTATTGGAAACTAAATAATTTAATCCTAAAGAATGAATGGGTGAAACAACAAATCATAGAAACAATTGATAATTTCATCCAAGAGAATGAAAATAAAGAGGCAATATGCCAAAACTTATGGGATGTGGTCAAAGCAGTTATTAGGAGAAATTTTTATGTCTCTAGATGCTTACATGAATAAAATAAAGAAAGAGAAGATCATTGAATTGAGCTTACAACTAAAGAAGCTAGAAAAAGGACAAATTAACCCCCCCAAATTAAATACCAATTTAGCAATTCTGAAAATCGAAGGAAAGATTAATAAAATTGAAAATAAGAAAACGAACTAACAAACAAAACTAAGAATTGGTTTTATGAAAAAAAAACAAAAGGGTGAAAATATTATGCTTTAATTAATTTGATGAATGTGGATCAAAGCATAGTATTTTTACCCTTTTTTGTTGTTTTTGTTTGCTTGTTTTTTCTTTCTCATGGTTTTTTTCCCCTTTGATCTGATTTTTCTTGTGCAGCATGACAAATATGGGAATATGTGTAGAATTGAATATGTTTAACCTATATTGGATTGCTTGTTGTCTAGAGGAGAGGAGGGAGAGAGGGAGAAAAAAGTTGAAACACCCATACTCCTAGAAATAAAACATTAGCTCCCTCAATTTCCTCAGAATCCACTTACTTCTCATTGTCTTGCAACCTGATTTCCAACCCATCATTCCATTGAGACTATTCTCTCAAAGATTATTCTTTAAGGGAGTGAATTTGGAACTCAAAGTTAAAAAATAAATTAAAGGATGTGAAAATGTCTCATGGTGTCCAAGCTCTCTCATCTCCTGACCTAAATTGCTGTGTCTAAGTACTTTATACCTAATCCAAACTTCCTAGATTCTCCAAGTGTTACATATACACATTATTGTGGACTAGAGTAATGTCTTCTGAGATGGCAAGTAATCTAAGGATCAACCATTTGAACAGCAGTGACTTCTTCATAAATGAGCACAACTAATTATGTCCATTAAATGCCCAAATATCTTGTCAAGAAATATAGCTTCAGACAAGTTCCTCTGACTAGCCCCTTATTTTACAGAATCAAAGTTGTCACTCGGCTAGGCTCTCTTTGACATCAGTGACTAAAAAATAAAGAACAAGAAAAAAATAACACTAAGTGTGAAGACAAAAACAGTACCCCATAATCTGGAAGTGCAAATAGCATCCCTCCCCTCCCTGCTACCCTTTAATTTCTTAAAGCTTCCTACCAGTCTAGTCCAAAATCTGCTCTGGATTTGGACCAAGGTCCTGAAGTTTACACTCTTGTTTCATATAATTTTAAAGATGCCTTTTTTCCTTTACTTCACAATTTAAAAAGTTCCTTTCTGGTAGGGGAAAAGGGGTTAAGGGAGAAGAGATTATTCTTGATTTCCTAACATAAATCTAATAGCCTTTTCTCAATGCTCATTTTCCTATGCATTTTTGAAGTTTTTGACACCATTGGTCAGTTCTTACTCCTAAAGACTCTCTCATCTCTAGGCTCCCATGCCTTGAATGTAGTAAGAACAGATGTTGATTTAAATTGACTGGATACATGTGTGTATACACACATACACATATACACAGACACAGACATACAGAGTGGATGGACTATCAGGCTTACAACCAGTAATTCCTGGATTCAAACCCTAACCCTTATAACTAGTATCGGTGTAATCCTCTGTAAATCACTTAAATATATTTCCAACAACTTCCAACAACTTTATTTACTTCCCAGGTGCTGAGTTCACAGGTCATATATGATCTGAATTTGTAAATATGGTTTCCCACTCAAGAATTTCTACAAACTCAACTCAAGAAGTTGTCAAAATCATGGGATCATCCTATTAGGGACATTCAAGCTCATCTAGACCAACTTCAAATAATAGATCCTTAGGTGTTGTGTTTTGTTTTTAGAGTATATGCATATGTAGTTTGTGTATAGGTGTATATATATAAAAGTACACACATTAGATATACATATATATATACTTTATATATGCATTTGATTAATTGGGATAAAATGAAATAATCCATGTGAAGAGATGTCACATACAATTAAAATAATTCTATCCAGTCCTATTTAAACAAGCTAATGATGATGAAAATCAAGTATGGATGTAAAAAAGGATGTAGACAGATTAAAATAATTTCTTAAAGAATTTTAACCTGTGAATGAAGAAATGAATAAAAAAAATCATTAAGCATTTACACTAAGCAAAGTGCTTTGCCAAGTGGCAGGGATACAAATACAAAAGTGATAATAGTCCTCATTAAGGGGTTTACATTCTAATAAGTGGAAGCAACACACCTAGGAGAATGATGGCCAGGAAAGAGAATTTTAGTTTGGGGAGTCACAGGGATTCATGCCATAGGGTCTTAGAGAAGGTTACTCTTCCTACAACAAGAAATGGAAAGTAGGAGGGGAGAAGGGTATGAAATGGGAAGTGAAGCAACAAGGCAGATGGCAAAATAATGAGAATGGTGGGTGGTCTATTTGGAACCATCTAAATATTGTGATGTATGTGAGTGTTCGCCCATTCATTCATCATACTGTTCACCCCAGCCTAAGGCAACAGCTCCAGAGCCAAGGAGCTTAACTTATTCAGGAATGAGGGGCATGAATTCTAGCACAGTTTAAGATAATCAGGAGAGCAATGGGGAAAGTGCCAAGATGGCCAAGAAGGAAACCATCAGGGACAACTAGACAGCATAGTGGATAGAGCACCAGAGCTGAGTTCAAATTTGGTCTCAGACACTTAATACTTCCTACCTGTGTAACCCTGCACAAGTCACTTAACCCTAATTGCCTCTCAAAAAAAAAAAAAGATAAGGAAGCCATCAGAACCTAAAAAAGCATCTTAACACAAATTTAACTTACTTGCCAACAAAAAGATACTGTAGCAATAGGCAATATTGGTTTAGAGCATAAATTTATCAATAAAAATTTCCAGAAAAGAATAGTGGAAAATTATGAGTAGCATCTCTTCAGAAAACAGAGAGGGACAATGGAATAAAAAACCATTTAAAGAAAGCTTGATGAGAAACCCATCTAGTCAAAGTTATCCCAAGAGCATTATTCAAAGATAAAATTGGAAGAACAACAATTAGATTAAAAGATGAAAAATTTATGTAAAAAGTCTAAAAAAAATCATAATAGACTATTGGTACCTTTTGTGTTTACATTGCCTATATTTCCTTCTTATAATTCCCCTCCTAAATTCAGCCTCAAAGTCTCTTCCAACTAGGTGCTAGTATGAAAATTATTCAAGATTACCTGAAAGATAAAACAGTAACCTTGTTCATCAACTCTGTCATCATTAAAATCAGGGAGGCACAAAAAAGGGAAACAAAAGTGGACACCAAAGGCATTTGCCGTTATCATAAAGAAGCATCAGAAGATACATGTTCAAGAGCACATAGATATTCCAAATGTTTGTTTGCAGATGGCGTCCCCCTGGCTGCCTCAAGCCACAGAAGTACCTCCTGGAAGAGATCTAAAACTACCCCAAAGAAAGGGCCCCACATGTGCAAGAATGTTTGTGGCAGCTCTTTTTGTAGTGGCTAGAAACTGGAAACTGAATGGATGCCCATCAATTGAAGAATGGCTGAATAAATTATGGTATATAAATGTCATGGAATATTATTGTTCTGTAAGAAACGACCAGCAGGACGATTTCAGAGAGGCCTGGAGAGACTTGCATGAACTGATGCTGAGTGAAATGAGCAGAACCAGGAGATCATTATACACGGCAACAAGACTATATGATGATCAATTCTGATGGACACGGCTCTCTTTAACAATGAAATGTTTCAAACCAGTTCCAATGAACTTGTAATAAAGCCATCTGCACCCAGAGAGAGGACTGTGGAAACTGAGTGTAGTTCACAACATAACATTCTCACTCTTTTTGTTGTTTGTTTGCATTTTATTTTCTTTCTCATTTTTTTTCTGATTTGATTTGATTTTTCTTGTGCAGCAAGAGAATTATATAAATATGTAGGTATATATTGGACTTAACATATATTTCTACCATGTTTAACATATATTGGATTACTTGCCACTTAGGGAAGGGAATGGGGGAAAGGGAGGGGGGGAAATTGGAACACAAGGTTTTGCAAGGGTTAATATTGAAAAATTATCCATGCATATGTTTTGAAAATAAAAAGCTTTCATTTAAATAAATAAATAAAATCATCCCAAAGAGTTTGACATAACTGTCCACACAGAAAAAACCCAAGTGAATGAAGAATATCTATTGTCCACATTAGGACATGTGATAAGATAGGCAAACTATGGAGTTTAACAAGGTGTATGGGGTATCCACAGAAGACAAGCACCTCTGGTGTGAGGGCTGCCCAGCCTTTTTCAGGGCAGCTCATTCCCCTTTGGTGCCCACCTGATTCACCCAACTCTTACCTATGGCTCCAAGAAACTGTAGCATACACAGTGGCCACTCTCCAGTAAACCATCTTAGCAGACAGGCTACACCAATGAGTTAACCCCTGCAGGTGAAGACTTTCCCCAGCAGAATGGGCGGATGAGAGCAACTTGTTTGAATGACCATGTAAGTGGCGAAAGCAGGCTCCATGGAGCGAGCGCTTAGAGCTTGATCACACATCAAAGATGCTAAAGCCATCCCCTGCATCCCTGGCCATCACCAGTTATCCTGACTTTGTTCCAGCCACTGGATGTTGATGATTCTGGAAGAGAGAGGCTGATGACTTTGTGCAACTCTTACATCCAATTTACAAATGAATAAAAACATCACTCTGTGATGCCTTTGATGCTCTGAAAATGAAGAACAAATCACAACAGAGCTCATCCATCATTATCCTGACATTCATCTCAAGTGAATAAATAATAAGTTGGGTTCAACTTTGTTTTAACTTTTTATAACTAAAACTTTGTTTTAAACAAAACAAGAAGAGGAGGCTGGATTACCTTTGGAAAAATGGCAGAGTTCCTTAAATAACAACAGAAATCTCCCAGAAACAAAGGTATAAATGAATGGCTTGCAAATCAGCACCATGTATGAGAACATTCATGTTGTTGAGATCATAAATTCATTAGATTATTTAACTAATTTATTTAATTAATTATTTAACTATTTATTTATTTATTTAACTAAATTTAACTAAAAGCATTCAGAGAGCTGTTTAGTTGCAAGGTGACAAATAATATGCCATATCTAGTAGAAAGTTTATTTTTTTAATTAAAGCTTTTTTTTCTTTTTGCTGAGGCAATTGGGGTTAAGTGACTTGCCCAGGGTCACACAGCTAGGAAGTGTTAAGTGTCTGAGATCATATTTGAACTCAGGTCCTCCTGACTTCAGGGCTGGTGCTCTATTCACTGTGCCACCTAGCTGCCCCTTTTTATTTTCAAAATTTATACATGAATAATATTCAACACTTGCCCTTATAAAATCTTGTCTTCTAAATTTTTTCCCTCCCTTCCACCTACCCCCTTCCCTAAACAGCAAGTAATCCAATATATATTAAAATGTGCAATTCTAATAGAAATCTTGTTGAATATTTTGGATTACTTGCCATCTAGAAGAGAGGGTAGGGGGGAAGGAGGGGAAAATTTGGAACACAAGGTTTTGTAAGGGTCAATATTGAAAAATTATCCATGCATATGTTTTGAAAATAAAAAGCTTTAATAAAAAATGAAATGAAATGAAAAAAAGAGTTTGTTGAGAAAACTAACCAAAAATTATCACATATATAGGGGAGTGCTAAGCAATGCCATAGATACAGCACCAGACCTGGAATTAGGAAGCTCTGAGTTCAAGTCCAGCCTCAGACACTTAATTGCTACTTAACTCTGGGCAAATCACTTAACCCCTATTTGCTTCAGTTCTTCGTCTATAAAATGGGGATACACTGGAGAGGGAAATGGCAAACCACTCCAATATCTCTGCCTGGAAAGCCAAAGAACAGTACTAGACATGACTGAACAAGATCAGGAAAGAAAATTTTGATTTGGGGAGCCACAGGTTTTTATGAGTAGTGCCGTAGGGACACTGACAAAAAGCAACAGTCATTAAATCTATGAAAGGAGAATCTCTCCAGAAGCCAACCTTGTTCTCATAGATTTTGAGCTTCAGAGAAGTTTTGTACCAGTCTGGTAAGGTGTGCAGAGATGCCTTAGAAATGGCAGTTTGGGAAAGGAGAAGGAGCTAGAGAAAGAAATTGATTATCAGGAGAGGATTTGTTGTGTCATTACTCTGGGGTTTGTAAATAGCAAGATTTCCCCTTTGCTTCCTTTGACATCATACTTTGGACTTGGTGCAGTTCTACATTACCTGCCCCAGGTAGCCTTTGCCCTCCCTATGCAAGAAGTTATGGCTGCAGATCCTCAAGGTCTCAGCATTCCTGAGATGAGCTTCAGCAGTGACTAATACAGGAGCTTTCCTGATCATCCCAAGGGACATTGTACCTGCTGGGCTGACAGCAGTGGAATGATCCCTGGGCCAGGCTTGGGTTTCAACCCAAGAGATTGGGAAAAAGTTTGATTTGGACCACAAGTGTTAAAAGTGTCAACTATTAACATGTTTTCCTGTGATTTCCCTGCCTCATATTCCTATTTTTAATACATTTTTAATTAAGTAAATTTTCTTTTTTCCATTAACTCAATGTAATATGAATGAAAACTTATTTATTAAGTGCTTCCTTTGTGCAAATCACTATGCCAAATTCTGGGAATATAAATTGAAAATATGCCAGTCCCTGCCTAGAAGGATCTCACATTCTGATGGGGGTAGACAACACATATAGAGGGTCTCAATGTACCTTAGAATGTAGTGGCAAAGCAAATGGTAATTCACCTTCTTTAAAGCCATTTCCATTAATAAAACAACATTGGTCTCTGATGCTGAACTGTGTGATGGTGTCAAGGAGTTTGGTGGTAAGATCTTTCCTTTTGGGATCTTCAAGAGGTAAGCATAGAGATAATGGTCATGTTGGCTAGGAAAGGTAACCCCCTAAATGATGAAAGCCTTCCTGAGACAAAGTTCCATTCACCTCATGCTAATTGTAGTTCTGATAGGTAAAGAAATAATGATGGAACATAAGAAGATAAAATCCCAAAGCAGAAGTGGACCTGATCAAATAACACAGATTTCCAAGAAAATAGGGAAAGATTGTGAATGGTGGGTGGTTGTTGTTTGTTGTTGTTGTTATTTTTAACAAAATAAGAGGGGCAGCTAGGTGGGGCAGTGGATAGAACACCAGCCCTGAAGTCAGGAGTACTGGAGTTCAAATTTGACCTCAGACACTTAATACTTCCTAGTTGTGTGACTTCAGGCAAGTCACTTAAACCCAATTGTCTCAGAAGAAAAAAAAAAAAACAAAAAAAACCCGAGACAAAAGCAACTACCAATAATGTGCCTATTTTCTTATCTCTGTGAAATCTTTATAAGACTACCCTGTGCTTGTAATAACAGCGATTTTGATGAAAACATGAGAAAGCAATAGTCAGACTTTCATTTTTTTCATCAGTAGACCATATTTTTAAGGTCATATGGCTGACTGAAAGGTACAATAGAAATGACATTTATGTATTACAGTTTTAAAGATTTGAAAAGCATTCTGCCTACTCTGTTATTTGATTCTCACAAAAAAAAAAAACAACAAAAAACAAAAACCAACTTTTCTACTGAGGGTTAGAGTAAGTAATTTGCCCCTGATAAGCATCAGAAGTGAGATTCAAATTCTTAATCTTTCCTGACTCCAGTGCCATAACTGATCTATGTTATTGCTTCTATTATTAGAAGTAGCTAGGTGGAACCAATAAAGTAGCAGGCCTTAAGTCAGGAAATTCTAAATCCAGTCCTTAGATGCTTACTAGTTGTGTGACCCTGGACAAGTCACTTAACTTGTCTGACTCAGTTTTCTTATCTGGTAAAATGGAGATAATTATATTATCTATCTCACAGGGTTGTTGTGAAGATCAGATTTGTAAAGTGCTTCACATTGTGCATGGTACATACTAGGTGCTTAATAATTGCTTGTTTCTCTTCCTTCCCTTCTCCCTTATTGATTATAGAGAAACAGTGAAAATACTGCTTTACAAAGTCTTAAAAGCTTTCCTTAAGCATGTCTTTTACATGTATATCATAATCACATGAGATTCCATGGCAGAGGAAATAAGGAATTATTTTATTCAGCAATCTGCTAAGTACTGCCATCAAACCAAGTATTAAGCAAGGAGCACACCAGAGGCAATCCTTAGAGTCATGGACAATGTCCTATATTTTTATCTACAGTGAGGTCTCCAGATGGACAATGAGTTGGAATTAGAATTGAACAGGAGGTTTCTGGAACTTTATTATTTGAAAACAACACAAAACCATCACCTTAATAGTGCAGTAAAGGAGGCTGATTAAGGAAGTCTCCTGATGAAATCTGGTGAACTTCCAGATCTTTTTGATGATGCTCAGGATTTGAAACTGCTTGTAGTGAAGAAAAAACCTTTGCACAAAGAATGTAGAAGTTGTTTTTGGTGTCTTGGTGGAAGATCACAGCCAGCATTGGACTGG
The DNA here is from genome assembly GCA_023553655.1 of Myrmecobius fasciatus. Lineage (NCBI taxonomy): Eukaryota > Metazoa > Chordata > Mammalia > Dasyuromorphia > Myrmecobiidae > Myrmecobius > Myrmecobius fasciatus. The sequence goes on from JAJPUD010002088.1 coordinate 292,599, forward strand.
TGTTTAGGATCTGGGACTGCCTGCAAAATTCAGAGTTTTATGGAAGCTCCCCAAAGAGGCAGCTATATGGTTGTCAAAGTCATGGAGAGGTTCCTAAGAGTAGACGTGCTAAACTCAAGCAATGGCTGCAGTCAGGGCATTGACAGGTTTTCTGAAGAAGCACATAGCAGAAATTGGCATTCATCTGAGAGAGGAGCCCATGGACAACATCCCTTCATCCCAGCCTTCTGTGTAGAAAAGGGAGGATTTTTTAAAAAATTATTTTTAAAGTTTTTTATTTTCAAAATATATGCATAGATAATTGCAATACCAGGTGTTCCAAATTTTCTTCTCCTTCCCTTCCCCATAACCCTTCCCCTAGATGGCAAACAATTCAATATGTTAACCATCTGAAGTTCTTCTATACATATTTCCACATTTAATACTATACAAGAAAAATCAGATAAAAAATGAGAAAGAAAACAAAATGCAAGCAAACAACAACAAAAAGAGTGAAAATGCTGTGTTGTGGTCCACTCTCAGTTCCCTCAGGCCTCTCTCTGGATGTATATGATTATCTTCATCACTGAACAACTGGAACTGGTTTGAAACATTTCATTGTTGAAGAGAAGCATGTCCAATAGAATTGATCATCATATAGTATTGTTGTTGCCATGTATAATGATCTCCTGGTTCTGCTCACTTCATTTAGCATCAGTTCATGTAAGTCCCTCCAGGCCTCTCTGAAATCGTCCTGCTGGTCGTTTCTTACAGAACAATAATATTCCATAACATTCATATACCATAATTTATTCAGCCATTCTCCAATTGATGGGCACTCACTCAGTTTCCAGTTTCTTGCCACTACAAAAAGGGCTGCCACAAACATTCTTGCACATGTGGGTCCCTTTCCCTCCTTTAAGATCTCTTTGGGATGTAGGCCCAATAGAAACACTGCTGGGTCAAAGGGTATGCACAGTTTAATAGCCCTTTGGGCATGGTTCCAGATGACTCCAGAACGATTGGATCTGTTCACAACTCCACCAACAATGTATCAGTGTCCCAGTTTTCCCACATCCCCTCCAACATTCATCATTATCTTTTCTTGTCATCTTAGCCAATCTCAGAGTTGTCCTCATTTGTATTTTCCTGATCAACAGTGATTTAGAACATTTTTCACGTGACTAGAAATAGTTTTAATTTCTTCATCTGAAAATTGTTATATCTGAAAAAGGAAAATTTTGATACCCTAGTACCCAGCCTTCTAAACAGAAAAAAAGGAAGTTACTTCTTAAGCAGTGTTAGAGTTGGAAGTTACCTCATGGGAGATATCAAGTTCAAGAATTTGTAAATTTTAGAGATAGCAGGGATTTCCTGAAAAACATGCTTTTTTTGAGAAAAAAGAATCATCTTTCTGGTCTGCCTGGCAGAAGAAAAGGACTGGATAACTTGGAGAAACAAAGACTCTGACTTTTATTACACCTCTGTTATTACAATGAATAACTTGGACAGTGAAGATATAACAAAAAGGGCTATTCTTGTTCAGCAGCTCTCTTCTGGGAGAAGTTTATAGGCTATTTGAGTGCTTTATATGTTTTCTGTATCCAGTTATAGACTCCTGTGAGCCCTTTGTGATATCTTTATTTTTTTATTCATAAAATAAGTTATCCCAGTCCCTGAACCCACATTGTTACTCTGACTGCTAGCTAGGGAGCTTAGGGGCTCCTTTTACTTATCTTTGCGGAAATCTAGACACTATCTTTAACCTTTATTTGGAGGTGGATGTATGACAAGCAAGAGAGAGAAAATGACCTTTGGGGGAGTGATCTCCTGAGGTTTTACCCAATCCTATATACCAAGTAGCTCCTGGGGAGGCACCCAGGCCATGAGTTACCACCATTATCATCCCCCTAATGCTCTATGACTATAAATCATGGAAATGCACATTCTCAGAAGAAATAAAACGACAAGTTTTTTAAATAGCAATAGGAAGGATGAAGTATTTATCAATAATTTGTGTGCAAAGATTGGCATAAATAGTACTATTGAGACTATGTATAATTAGAAGTGAATATTGATTAATCATATAGTAAGAATGAAGACAACAAAATGGACAAACCCAGAGATATGTTGATCATTTTTTTTTTTTTTGCTAAGGCAATTGAGGTTAAGTAACTTGCCCAGAGTCACACAGCTAGGGAATGTTAAGTGTCTGAGACCAGAATTGGACTCAGGTCTTCCTGACTTCAAGGCTGGTGCTCTATCCACTGCACCATCTAGCTGCCCCACATTTTTTCCTTGAATGAAAGAAAGAATCTGACACAATCACTAGATCTTCTCTGATCTTATGGGAAAACACGAGTAAGTATTGCAAGTTTTGTTCGTTTGGGAGGTGTGGGAGGTGGAGGAGTACAATTGTTAATGTGCCTGGCTAGCGCAGTGGATGGAGTGTCGAGTCCTGGAGTCAGAAAACTCACTTTCTCAAGTTCAAATCGGGCCCCTGACACTTCCTAGCTGTGTGGCTCTGGGCAAGTCACTTAAGCCTGTTTTCCTCAGTTTCCTCATCTATAAAATGAGTTGGAGAGGGAAATGGCAAACCAGTCCACTATCTCTGCCAAGAAAATCTCAAATGGAAACTACTGAACAACAAAAACAAATGCTCATGAAATCACTCATCTTTCAAAGTAGTAGAACAGAACTATCAGCTTAGTAATAAGCAAGCCTATATATATATATATGTATATATATATATACACATACACATATATATGGGTAACAAGGCTAACATAAGTAATTAACACTATAATGTCATGTCATATATTTATATTTACATTTATATGAAGAATTCTTAATTTTATTTTTGCTTTACTTGAATTATTTCATAGATACTTTTCATCTCTTTTTGTCTTATTTTTGTCATTGTCAGTTCTATATTTTTCCCTTTATACCTATTGGTGAAAAGTATTTTCATTGATGGAGAGAGCTTCCAGTGAGGAAACTTTGTTGTTGTTCAGTCACGTCCGGCTCTTTGTGACCGTTTGGAGTTTTCTTGCAAAGATACTGGAGTGGTTTGCCATTTCCTTCTCTAGCTCATTTAAAGTAACTGAGGCAAACAGGGTGAAGTGAGTCACCCAGTGAGTATATATCAGGAATGGCCCTTAACCTGAGGTTCTTGACTCTGAAGCCAGAATAATATCCCCTGGGCCATGCTTGCCCTTTATATTTTTCATTCTATGTGATAATATAGTCATTTGTGACACTGTGAAATCCAGGTATTCTCTAGAATGCTTAGTGGTTTTTTATATTTAGCCATTATAAATAGTACTGTTATAGCCATCTATGTACAAATAAGTCTTTTTTTCTTTTTATTTCCTTGCTAAAAATTACAAAAGAATGTCTCTCCATTAAGGCCTATTTCTCATGCCTCATCTTATTATGCCATTTAGTGGCTATGAGGTAGAACCTCATGATTGTTTAATTTTCATTTATTTTTTTTTCATTAATTTTATTTTTAAATTTAATTTCATTTAATTTTTATTTCTTTAAATATTAGGGAACTTAAATCATGTTTTATTTTAAATGAGTCCTTTAAGATTAAGAGTTAAATATTTATAACAGCAATAATAACTCAAATTCATATAACATCCTAAAATTTACAGGGAACTTTCCTTCTAATAACACTGTAAATTAGTAGTTTCTTATCTTCATTTTACAGATAAGGAAACTGAGGCTTAGTGTTTTTTATGATTATATAAAAAGTAGAGTTTTAGAAATCATTCTGTGATAAATAAAGCACATATATTTTCTATTCCTGAAACATTTTAGTCGTAGATCTGAAATTTTAAAATCATAGCCAGTATGTTTTCTAATCCCTCTTTCACATAAAGAAAACATTTAAATAAATATCCCCAGAGGAAATAATTTACATAAGAAAATATGTTAGGCACCTTGAATAAATATGAGAAAATTGTCAAGAAATAATTGGATGCTAGCAAATATACCCAGCTAGTATAAAACACAACTGGGCCAGATTCATTCCTTGGCTGTGTGAAGCATAGTCTTCTGACTGTCAACTGATTCAGTCTTAGACACATAATAATTCTTTCACCACCATTTTCACAATCAGATTCACAAATGGGAATCATTCTTGACTTTCTCCTCCTGTCTGTCCCTCCTCTCCCTCTAATTAGTATCAATATCTTCTTATAGATTGTATTGCTGTCAGGTCTTTTGCATCCATCTGTTCCCCAAACCACTACCATCATCCTAATTCAGGTTTTTATCCCTTCTTTTCAAGAAATATTACAATGCCCTTCTTTTAACTCTTTTTACATCAAAAAGGAATATTTTAGTTTCATGTAACACTTTACAACTCACAAAACATTTTCCTCCAAATAGTCATTGAGTTTAATAGAGCAAGTAGTATTATTTTCCCTTTTTACAGATGAGGAAACTGAGGCTCAGAAAGGTTAATTTACTGTAATTACTGAGCAATTATAAATTGCCTACAATGTACAAGACAGACATGACAAATTGCCCTCTCTCTAAAAAAAGATTGCATGTAAGTACAAGATAATTTGAGAGAAAGGAAGGAAATCAGCAATTTTTTTTTAATGGCAAAAAACAGTTAAGTGACTTGCCCAGGCATATAGAGCTTATAAGTGCCTGAGGCTGGGTTTGAACTTGGGATCTCTTGAATCTAGGATCAGTGTTCCAGCCACCATACCACTTTCCTCATTTGTAAAATGAGATGGAGGAAGAAATGGCCAACCACTCCAGTATCTTTAATAAGAAAACCCCAAATGGGGTAATGAAGGGACAGACATGACTGAATAATGACTAAACAAGTGGACTTGTAGAGCAATCAGTCTTTGTCCTCACTTTTGATGGTCCAGATCTGAAAAGCAAAATAAATTTTTAAAATTTTTTTCCTGAGGCAATTGGGGTTAAGTGACTTGCCCAAGGTCACACAGCCAGGAAGTGTTGAGTCATTGAGGCCAGATTAAAATAAATTTAAAAAAAAATCTCATTGTCTCCTTTTTTTTCCTCACTCTCCCTCCTCTTTCTCCCTGAATATTATATTTAAACAAATAAAAATTAACCAAAAAGCACCATGAAAAATCCACATAAAAGGAGTAGAAATCTGCACATGGGCAGGCAAAGGGAAGGAAGGGGAGAAGGAAAAAGACTCTCTTAGCTGCTTGTCTATGGAAGACTGAATCCACTACAAAGCTCCAGGTGCCGATGGGGGTTGAGAGTCTCTCAAATATAGATGGCTTTCTCTTACCCAGTTTGTGAATAGCTGAGATCTCCAAATGCCTCCTCTTTGGAAATCATCTCATTAGTTCCTAGAGGTCACAGGAGAATGAATCCACCACCTTCTTCATTCAGTCTTAGCTGCCCTTAGGCTTTTGGCTACAGAGACCAGATCTGACCCATCCCATCCATGATCAGAGGCAGGGACCCGTTCCTTATCCCTTAATTTTGGGGACAAAAAAGACGATCCTGCGGGACAAGTGCTCTCTGTGACTGACACCACGTGATGAGGCAGTATCTGGAAACCCTAATAGCCCTAGCTACTCGTGGTTAGGAGCAAAAATGGGGAAGGAGAAGGTGGTTCAGGGACAGGATTAGTGCACTTGTCACATGGCACTTTCTTGATCTCAGTGTTTTCTATTTTAAGAAAATTGGTTTTGCTCCTACTAAGATAGGAGGTCATGTGACAAATATTGACTGGTCTAAAAGAAATGGGTGGGTTCTTGTGAGTGTGATTTTGATGTGATCTTGAATTCAAGCCAATTCTATAAGTTTAGAAATCACTAGAGGGCACCATGTCACAACAGGCCTCTCCTTTAAACTAACTCAAATAGACCAGACCAAGAGCCTTTCTCCAGCAGGTACAAGGTCAACAAAACCAAACAAAAGGCTCTTGAAAGAGCAGTGGTAAACTGTTAACCACCACATGAAAGGCCAGTCCCTTGTAAAAACCAACAGTTTGTGGGATAGAAGAATCTATGAATATATATATAGAGAGAGAGACAGAGACAGAGACAGAGACAGAGACAGAGAGACAGAGAGACAGAGAGCATATGTATATTCACATATTTGTATAAATCACATGTATGTGTGTTTCTTGAATGTCACAAATTATTTTAATGCATTTTCCATTATCATTATTTTGGGATGTATTTAATCAATTTCCAATAAAGGTTATACTTGTCAATAAAAAAAAAAACAGTCCAGATCACAGATGATAAAAATTCAAATTAAAAATCACTCTGTGATTTGACTTCGAAGTCAGACAATTAGCAAAGCTGGGAAAAGCCAACTCTGGAGGGGCTGTGAGAAGAAAGGCACAAATGAACAGGCTGTTGGTGGAAATGTGAACTGGCCCAGCCATTCTGGAAAAGAATTTGGAATTATGTGAGGAAAATGACAAAACTCTTCATATCTGTTGGCCCAGACAGCCCAGACAAGTATATCAGAGATGGAAATAAAGGTTCTGTACATATACCCATCAGAGCTCTTCTTGTGGTATCAAAGGAAACCAAAGAAGAAGAGCATTTCAAATATTTGGCACCTATGCGCCATCAAATCATACCATATAGACAGTGGCCAAGAATCATCACATTTTAAAGCTAGAAATCCTCTTAGAATTATTTTGTCTATTTTGGAAAAGCAATCTGGAACATTAGTAGATGAAGTGACTTGCCCAGGATGATTTGGAAGTAGGTAACAGAGCCATAATTAGTAGGTCCCTTATCTCTTGCCTCTGCCGCTTATCACCTGGATGGACCTCAGGCCTAAGTTCCTTCATCTGTAAAATGAGGGCATTTTTTGGGTTCAGATGAAATATCTAAAATAATTTTAATAACATTTTTTCTTAATTATGGGTAAACCCAATTTTTAGCATTCACTTTTTTTTATGAAAACTTTTTATTTGTATAACATATGTATGGGTGGTTCCCCAGCATTGATCTTTACAAAGCTTTCCATTACAAATTTTACCCCCAGTCCCCTCCCCTCCCTTAGATGGCAGGAAGTCCACTACATGTTAATAATGTTAAGATACTTGACAAGTTGTTGTGCAAGAAAAATCCTATCTACAAGGAAAAAAAAAAAAGAAAATAAGAGAAAGGAAACACAATGCAAGCAAACCTCAATAGAGAGCATGAAAATGTTATGTTGTGGTCCTCTCTCTGGATGTATATGGTTTTCTTCACTGAACAATTGAAACTGGTTTGAGACAATTTTTTGTTGTAGAGAGCCATGTCCATCAGAATTGATCATCATAGCATTCACTTTTTAAATTTTTTATTTTCATAGTATATCATTTTTCCAATTATATATAAAAATGCTTTTCCACTTTTGTCTTTGTAAGATTTTTATTCCAAATTCTTTTTCTCTCTCTTTCTATTACCTATCCCTCCCCACTCTAGCAAGCAATCTGACATAGGTTATACAAGTACATGTATTTTTAATATAATTCCATTAAGAGTCATGTTGGGAAAGAAAAATCAGAACAAAAGAGAAAAACCACATGAAAGAAAAAAATAGAAAATAAAAAAGTGGTGAAAATAATTTGCTTCAATCTGTATTCAGTCTCCATAGTTCTCTCTCTCTCTCCTCTCCTCTTTCTCTCTCTCTCTTCTCTTTCCTCTCTCTTCTCTCTTCTCTTCTCTCCTTTCTTCTCTCTCTCTTCTCTTTTTCTTCTCTCTTCTCTTTCTCTCCTCTCTCTCTTCCCTCTTGTCTCTTCTCTCCTTTCTCTTCTCTCTTGTCTCTTCTCTCTCCTCTCTCTCTCACCTCTATTCTCTCTCTCTTCTCTCCTCTCTCCTCTCTCTCTTCCCTCTTTCCTCTCTCCTCCGTCCTTCCCTTCCTTCTTCCCTCCCTCCCTCCCTCCCTCTGTCTCTCTCTCTGTCTCCCTCTGTCTTTCTTTTTGTCTCTCTCTGTCTCTGTCTGTCTCTCCTTCTCTCTCTCCTCCCTTTCTCTTCTCTCTCTCCTCCCTTTCTCTCTCTCTCTCTTCCCTTTCTCTCTCTCTGTCTCTCTCTGCCAATGACATTGTAAAGCAATTTTACTAACTAAAAAGCCTTGTCATATCCAGGTGTGTTTGTTGTCCTTTGGGTTAGAAGAGGATGGACATTTTAAAGAAGGAAAAAAAAGAAGAGGGTCGAAATGATATCACTATACCAGGGTCATTGTGTCCTACTGCAGCTGATCACATCAGCACAAGCTTGGAATACTTCTGCCTCAGATGGGACCCAAGCAGTCCATGTGAATGTTCAGGGTGGAGATGGCTCTAACTGTGCACATCTCGTGTTTCTCTAGAGCTACTTCAGTTCTGTTGTTCATAGAGCACAGCACCTTCTCTGATGTGAGCACGCCACACTGGGCAGCCCTGTTCTTCAGAGAGACCTTGAGAGTATCTTTGTACATTCAAGTGTAGCAAATTTCTCCAGGACCACTCTCCCAACTTGAACTCTCATGCTCCAACTATGGCCATTTCTACTTCTTTCAAGCATTACTGCTCTAGTGACCACTGTTACCATTGTCATCCAGTTCCAATTGCTAATGGGAATTCTTGTCACATCTCTGAATCTCTAGAATTCCCACAGGTAATCTAGACACTTAAATCTTGGATCATTCATTCACCTAAGATGAGGAAAGGAAATATGGACTTTTCATGGCAACCTCAGTTGTATATTTGCATATTCTATAAGACTAATGATAGAGTACTTAACAGAGCAATGATGGATCATTCAATCATTCTTTCAGAAAGTTGAAAAGCACTAGGATTAACACTTGTAGAGAAGCATCTTCACTGGTGGAGTATTCACACCCTTCATGACTGGGTGGAGTACATGTCTGCCTTCCCTCCTCCACTCTATTCTTGGGCAGTCCTACTTCTTCCCAGCTGCAAAGGAAAAGAGGGCAGGAAAAAGGTGGGTCATCCTTATGTATACCTATTTAGAACCAGTTCTGCAACCCCTGAGTCATCAGCTCTTCCAGCTCCAAAGCCAATGAGAAGACTTTTTAATATCATACATTACCCAGATATTTAATATCACAATATAGTTCCTGATGAGCTTCTATATGGTTACTTGGATTGAAAACAAGAAGTGTAATCTGACTCTGATAGGGTAGTCTACACTTTCTATGCACAAAATACCGGTACAAGAGAACTTTATTTGTACCATATGTTCTGGGGATAATTTTTCTCCACATTTGCTATCCACAAAATATTGATACAAGAGAACTTTATTTGTACCATGTGTTCTCGGAATAATGTTTCTCCTATATCTAGATAGCAGATTTTTACATAAAATTGTCAGAGATAATTCTTCCCTTGTTTGGAAATATCAGCATAATCCCTTTCAGTAAACACAAGAATACACATGAAGATGCTTCTCTACAAGTGTTAATCCTAGTGCTTTTCAACTTTCTGAAAGAATGATCCATCATTGCTCTGTTAAGTACCCTATCATTAGTCTTATAGAATATGCAAATATACAACTGAGGTTGCCATGAAAAGTCCATATTTCCTTTCTTTTTTTCTCCTGAGGCAATTAGGGTTAAGTGACTTGCCCAGGGTCACACAGCTAGGGAATGTTAAGTGTCTGAGACCAGATTTGAACTCAGGTCCTCCTGACTTCAGGGCTAGTGTTCTAACCACTTTCACCACCTAGCTGCCCCTAAAAGTCCATATTGCCAAATAAAAGTTTTCTACTGCTAAGTAGAACCAGCTAAGTGGCAAAGTGGAAGTGCATCATAACATGGAATGTGCACACACTTGTAGACAACACAAAATACAGTAGATCTGAAATATGAACAGTTCCTTTTGCAAGAGAACTCGGCAGGTACTGATTCATTCAATATTCAATTGCATTCCTATAGCATTCCTAGTAAAAGAAAGCTGGAAGATTTTTTGTTCAAATCTGGACTCAGCCACTTATAAAACTGGATGACCTCAGTAGCTAGGTGGCTCGGTGGCTAGAGAGCCAGTCCAGTATCCAGGAAGACTTGATAGGTCTCAAACATTTACTAGTTATATGTCTCTGGAGGAACCGCTTAACCTCTGACTGGGTCAGTTTCCTCATATAAAAAATAAGATTTGTAAAGTACTTTGCAAACCTTAAAAGTCCTGCTATTATTATTGACACATTCTGGCTGAGTGACTTTGGGCAAATTATTTAAACTCTGAATGCTCTAGGCAATTCTCTAAAATAAGCAATTGCAGAGGGGCTTTTCACAGATTAACAGATTTGATTTTTTAAAAAAAGAAAGGAAGGAAGGAAGGAAGAAAAAAAGAAAGAAAAAAAGAGAAAGAGAGAATGAAAGAAACAGAAAGGAAGAAAGAAAAAGAAAGAAAGAAAAGAAAAGAAAGATTAGTTAGATGACAGTGAATAGAACACCAGGCCTGGAATCTAGAGGACCTGAATTTAAATTCGACCTCAGACACTTAACTTTTCCTAGCTCTATGGCTCTGGCAAGTCACTTATTGCCTCCAAGGGAAATTTTTTAAAAAGAAAAAAGATATGAAAAGTCTTATCACCAAGATACTCTTTGGCCTTATTTTAGCTGTCAGAGTTCCCAGGCCAGACTTAGAGTAGCCAGTTTGACTGGAAGTTTGAGCTGGTGCATGAAGTTGTCCTAAAACTGGTTTTGGTATTGTTGGGCAACAAGTTGGCTCTATTGCTATTACTTCAAAAGAGTATGGAGGCAAATTCTTCTCTCTTTTCCTTCAAGGAAATGCCAGATCTTGATTCGAGGATGACATTCAGCCAGTTCAGGAGACCAGAGTATTTTTAGATTCCAATAAGCAGGCCAAAGCTACTGAGAGTTAATCAGGGAAACGTTCCTGCTAGATAAAACCTGTTCTCTGAAACTTCTTCCTGAATGGGTGGGAAAGATATAATAATTCTAACTCCTTTTCCCACCCCCGGACTAATTGCTATGAGAAACTCAAAACAAACCTACAGTCACTTAAACTTGTATTACAGTGAATTATTGTTTGGAGTTCTTGTGTCTTTATTTTTCTGTGTGACTTACAGTTGTGTATTACTATGTAACTGTGTTTTTCTATGGCCAGGTTGCAAAGTATGACTTTTGATAAGCATTTGTTAAGTACTTACTAAGAGAACCACTATGCTAAGTGCTGGGGATACAAGAAAGGGGGGAAAATAGCCCATGTTCTCTAGGAGTTCTTAATCTAAAGAGGGAGATAAAATGCAAACAATTATGCACAAACAAGATACATATGAGAAATTTTGGAGATAATTAATAGAAGGAAGTCACTACCATTAAGGAAAAGACTTCTTATAGAAGATGAAATTTTAGTTGTGACATAAAAGAAACCAGGGACTGGAATGTTGAAGGAGAATTCTGAGCATGGGGGACAGTCAGTGAAAATGTATGGAGCCAGGAGAAGGAAGGTCTTGGCAAAAAACAGCAAAAGTTATTAAGTGATTATTAAGACTATCTAAATGCTAAAGGCATGTATCATCTGCCTTCTGTTATGAGAGAGAGGTGGTAGGGAAGAGCTGTCCAAAACATCAAATGTTACAATGTGCTTTGACTCCTTGAAATCCCTAGATCACTTAATCAATAAGAATTTATTAAGTATCTTCTATGTGCAAGGAACTATGGTAAGTAATGGGAAGACAAATTAAAAACTGAACTGCCTCTGCCTTCAAGGAGCTTAAATTCTATCAGGAAATATAACACATCTTGGGGAGTGAAAATGAAGGAAATTTTGGTTTGGGCAGAGCTATTGAGGAGAGGGAATAGAAGGAAAGGGGGAAGGAACATGCATTTATTAAGTGCCTTCTATGTGCCATACACTATGGTAAGAATTTTACAAATATGATCTCATTTGATCCTCACAACAATCCTAAGAGAGGTAAGTGCTATTATTATCCTAATTTTACAATTGAGGAAACTGAGGTGGACAATGGTTAAAGTGGTTTGCTTCTGTAGCAAGTAAATATCTGAGGCTGAATTTGAACACAGGTGTTTACACCTGTGTCACACCTGTGTCACAACCCTGCACATTTCTCATTGGAAGCAGCAGTGAGATTGCACGGATCGCCTCTATGTGTGAGGAAGGGGCTAGAAAAGGAACCCTAAAGATTGTTTGCTTACCCAGCCCTACTCTGATTACTGAGGTTGGTGGAGGTCCTACTCTGTAGTCAAAATCCCAAAAAAATGTTCAAAAATTTCTGCAAAGTTGATTCCTTACCATCGGTGCTTGGAATGTGCACACAAGTATAGAAAACACAAAATCCAGTAGACCTCAAAGTCGAAAACCTCTTTTTGCAAGAGAACTCATCAGATATGGCATCCAAATGGCAGCCCAGAGTGAGACAAGGCTGGCAAATGGAGACCAGCTTACATTTTTTCTGAAGTGGTTGCAGCGAAGGGGAGCTCCTTGAAGCTAGTATAGATTTTGCAATCAAAGCTATTCCAGTCAACAAGCTTTTATGGTTCCCAAAAGGAGTGAATGACAGACAGGCTTGTGACAATGCGATTGCCCTGATGCCCATGGTGATTCCACCATGACGAACCCTGATAAGGTCAAAGAAAAATTTTATGAAGACCTGGAGCCCCTTGTCATCAATGTGCCCAAAGAGGACAAGCTTATAATTCTGGGTGAGTTTAGTGTTAGAGTAGGCTCAGACTACCAGACATGGCAGGGAATCCTGGGAGGAATGGAGTTGGAAACAGCAACAACATGGTCACTTACTACTGAACACTTGTGCATCTCTTGACCAACACTGTCTTTTGTTTACCTAAATGCAAAAGGACTTTGTGGATGCACTCTCACAGAAAACTTTGGCTTTTAATAGACTATGTTATTGTATGGAGAACAGATAGACAGGATGTGAGTGAGGAAGACAATGCCTGATGCAGAGTGCTGGACTGATTATAGCCCTCTCCAAGCTGAATATTCACATTCAACAAAAACTGAGTCCCCAAGGCAAAAAGAATTAATGTTAACTGATTAGAGAACTTCTCTGAGAGGGAAAGGTTTGCTGCTAATGAGGAGGGAAAGCTGAACCAACACACAGTTAGCAACAGTGGAGTAGAAAAGGAATGGGCAGCTTTCAGAGATTTTGTTCACCTGGTTCAAAACACTGCAAATATCAAGACTAGTTTGGCAAAAATGATGGGGAAATTCAGAAACAGCTAAATGAAAAATGAGAACTCGCTCTCTGCAATAAAGAATTGTCTCAAACCAGTTCCAGTTGTTCACTGAAGAAAACCATATACACCCAGAAAGAGGGACATGAAATATGGACCACAACGTAACATTTTCATGATCTCTATTGACATTTGCTTGCATTGTGTTGCCTTTCTCTGATTCTTTTTTTTTTCTTGTAGATAGGATTTTTCTTGCATAACTTCTCAAGCATTTCAACATTATTAACATGTAGTGGACTTCCTGCCATCTGGGGGAGGGGAGGGGACTGGGGGTAAAATTTGTATTGGAAAGCTTTGTAAAGATCAAGGTTGGGGAACTACCCATACATATGTTATACAAATAAAAAGCTTAAAGAAAAAAAAAAGGAATTAGAGGTCTAGTTCCAATGGTTTGGTGATAAAGAGAGCCATCTACACCCATTCAGAGGATTGCAGGAACTGAGTGTGAGTCACAACACAGAATTTTCACTCTTTTTATTGTTGTTTGCTTGCATTTTTTTCTGATTTGATTCTTCTTGTGAGGCAAGATGATTATATAAATATGTATGCATATATTGAATTTAACATATATTTCTACTGTGTTTAACATATATTGGATTACTTGTCATCTAGGGGAAGAAGTGGGGGAAGGTGGGAGAAAATTGAAACACAAGGTTTTGCAAGGGCTAATGTTGAAGAATTGTCTACACATAGGTTTTGAAATATAAAAAAAAGCTTTAATAAAGGGAAAAAAGGAAAAAAAAAAAAAGAAATGACCAGGAGGATGATTTCAGAGAGGCCTGGAGAGACCTACATGAACTGATGCTAAGTGAAATGAGCAGAACCAGAAGATCATTATACACGGCAACAAGACTATATGATGATCTATCCTGATGGATATGGCTCCCTTCAACAATGAGATGTTTCAAATAAGTTCCAGTTGTACAGTGATGAAAAAAGCCATCTATACCCAGAGAGAGGCCCTGTGGGATCTCAACATAGCATGCTTTCTGTTGATGTTTGCTTGCATTTTGTTTTTCTTCTCAGGTTTTTTTTTTCTTGTAGATTTGATTTTTCTTGTACAGCAAGATAACTGTATAAATATGTATACATATATTTGATTTGTCATATATTTTAATATAGTTAACATGTATTGGACTATCTGCCACCTAGGGGAGGGGGAAGGGGGGAAGGAGAGAAAAATTTGGAACAGAAGGCTTTGTAAGAGTCAATGTTGAAAAATTATCCATGTATATGTTTTGCAAATAAAAAGCTTTAATAAAAAAAAGAAAAAAAAAAGAAAAATGAGAACTCCACAGGATGTACTAACAAAAGTCCATCCATCTCTAAGAAAACATCTAATTCCATTAAAATTACATGCAAAGTTTAGAGAGATTCAGGATTCTTGGCTCAGGAAGAAGGCAGATGAAATTCAGTTCTATGGCGATAGTAACAATTCAAAATGCCTTTAATAATGACCTGAAGGCTTATTTATAGGTCAAATACCTATGGTGTATCTCAACTGCAGATGGAGCCATATTGATTGGTGATAAGGACATGACCTTAGAGAGACTGAACGCCTCCATAGTGTTCTCAACAGACCATCATCAGTCACTGCTGAAGCCATTGACATTTACCTCAGATTGAAGTCAATCCTTCCCTAGCTGAAGTTCCAATTAAAAAAAAAAAGATTTTTAATGCCATTAGGAAAGTATCTGTTGCAGATTCTATTCTGGATGAGATTTACAAGGGGGGAGAAAGGTGTCCCTTGCTCATACAAAAGCTGATTGTAATTTTCTGGATTATATGGCAAGAGGAGGTTTACCCCCAGGAGTTCAAGGATGCCTCCATTGCCATACTCTATAAAAGTAAAGGGAATAGATTATCCTGTGACAACTACAGGGTTGGAGGGGAGGGTGATCTCTCAGTCTCTGTTGGCAAAATTCTTAACAGAGACCTCCTAATAGACTGATTCTTTACCTGGAAGATATAAATCTACCTGAGAGTCAGTGTGACTTCAGAAAAAGCTGAGGAATGATTGATATGGTGTTTGCTGCTTAACTACTTTAGGAAAAATGCCAGAAGCAGAACAGAAGTTGTATACATCTATAGAGCTGACCACGGCCTTTGATATTGTTAGTTGCAAGGGCTTGTAGGAAATTATGTCAAAGTATTGGTTACCCAGAAAAATTCATCAGCATTGTACATTAATTTTATGACAGCATGCTTGTCTGGATTCTGGAAAATGGACAATGTTCTCTCATTTTCCCAGTCACCAATGGAGTGAACAAGGCTATGTGCCTGTTCCCATGCTTTCAGCATGATGTTTTCAGTCATGTTGACAAATGCCTTCAATGAGGATGAACACGGCATCAAGGTCAGCTACGTCACTGATGCTAAATTCTTCAACTTGAAAAGGCTACAAGCCAAGTACTGATGCGTAATTTCTTGTTAGGAGATGATTGTGCACTCGGTGCAGCCTCCGAAGCTGAGACGCAACAAAGTATGGATCAATTCTCTGCTGCTTGTGCTAATTTTGGCCTGATAATTAACACCAAGGAAACACAGGTTCTCCATCAGCCAGCATCTCACCATCCATCTGCTGGGAATAAGTTCATTTACCTTGACAGTATACTTTCCAGAGATGTCCACATTGATAATGAGGTTGACACACATGTT
This sequence comes from Myrmecobius fasciatus, assembly GCA_023553655.1. Taxonomy (NCBI): domain Eukaryota; kingdom Metazoa; phylum Chordata; class Mammalia; order Dasyuromorphia; family Myrmecobiidae; genus Myrmecobius; species Myrmecobius fasciatus. The sequence goes on from JAJPUD010002088.1 coordinate 308,433, forward strand.
GCTCAGTGTTTGGGAGGCTCTGGAGGAAAATGTGGGAAAGGAGGGGTATTAGACTGATGACCAGAGTGACCCCATGGTTGTATACATGTGAAATCTGATAGTCTACCAGCGCCATGCCAGGAAACTGATCACTTCCATCTGAATCGTCTTAGGAAGATCCTGAAGATCACCTGGCAGGAGAAGGTACCAGACATTGGGTCCTTTCTCAAACTAAACTGCCAAGCATCCCAACTCTACTGCAGAGAACACAACTTGGATGGGCTGGCCACATTGTTCAGACATCCAGCACACATTTGTCTAAGAAACTATTTTACAGAGGACTCACACAAGGCAAGTGCTCACCTCGGGGTCAGAAAAAGAGATACAAGGACACTCTTAAGGTCTCTCTTAAGAACTTTGATTTTGAGTCATGGAGGACACTGGCACAGGACTGCCCTCATCAGAGAAGGTGCTGTGCTCTATGAATGAAGCAGAATTGAATTAGCCCAAAAGAAATATGAGACGTGCAAATTTAGAGAATCCACCCCAAATGTTCGCAGGGACTTTTTGTGCCCAACCTGTGGTAGAGCATTCTGAGCTCCCATTGATCTGATCAGCCACAGTCAGACACAATGTAACTTGACTTTAACATAGTGATGTCATTTTGGGCCTCTTAGAGAACAAAGGACAACAACCAGAACCATCTTCTCTCTCTAATCTTCAGTTTTTCACTACCCCCTCACTGGTCTATCCTTGAGTATCTCATTAAAGCTACTCCCCTCTATGCCTAAGATGTCCTAAGTCATACCCATCCTTGAAAAACCCTCACCAGATCTTACCATGCCCTCAAGGACCTGAGGAGACTTTGAGTGCCTTCTCTTTCTCAGCCAAACTCCAAAAAACAAAAACAACAAAAAACCAAACAACCTTGCCTTTGATTATTGCCTCCACTTCCTTTCTTTCTATTTCTCAACCCCTTTGTAGGCTGGCTTCTGACCTCATTACTCAACTGAAACTCCTTTCTCCAAAGTTACCAGTCATCTTTGAATTGCCAACTGTGATGGGGGTTTTTTGAATCCTCATCCTTCTTGACCTCTATATTGTTAACCACCTTCTCATCCTTTACACTTTTCTCCTTTCTAGTTTTTTTCTATCAGTGCTATCTCTTGGTTTTCCTCCCATTTGTTTGATGGCTCATTTCCCCCAAGCAGGGATTGTTTTACACTTGTCTTTGTCTTCAGAAAAACACCTATCATATTAGCCACTTAATAAAAAGGGTATTGATTGATGGTGGCAACTGTGTGGTGCAGGGGAGTCAGGAAAACCTAAGTTCAAGTCTGGCTTCAGACACTAGCTGTGTGACTGAGTAAGCCACTTAACCCTATTTACTCACTCATCTGTAAAATGAACTGGAGTACTCCAGTATCTTTGCCAATAAAACTCCAAATGGAGTCATGAAGAGTTGGATACCACTGAAAAACAGTTGAATAACAGCAACAAAAGCTGGTTGACTGATGTGTTATGGGGCTGCTCATGCCCACCATGAGCCCATAACCTTTGTATGAATGAACTTCAAATATAATTCCCATAGTGTCATATTCTATTGAATGTAACAAAGTGACAGAAATGTGTGTTATGGATTAAATAAGCTATGGGTGGTCAGGAAAAGTGATACTGATATTACCTAGAGTTTGAAGGATCCCCAAACCTAGTTAAGCCTTTGCTCAAGGAGTAAGCCTTTGCTATAGGAGAGGAGGCAGTGAGGAGTGAGTGGTGTATGCTTTGAAACTTTCCTAAGGAGTCCAGGGGACAGGGAGACATTAACAGTTTTTTCAACAGTATTTTATTTGTCCAAATACATGTAGTTTTCAACATTCATTTTTATACATCTTAATGTTCCAAATTTTTTTCCCTCTCTCTCTTACCTCTCTCCTCCCCAAGACAGCAAGCAATCCAATATAGGTTAAATATGTGTATTTTTTTTTGCTGAATCAATTGAGGTTAAGTGACGCCCAGGGTCACACAGCTAGGAAGTGTTAAGTGTCTGAGACAGATTTGAACTCAGGTCCTCCTGACTTCAGGACTGGTGTGCCAATATGTGCAATTCTTTTAAACATATTTCTATATTTGTCATGTTGTGCAAAACAAAAATCAGACTAAAAAGGGGAAAAAAGCATAAAAAAGAAAACAAACAACAAAAAAAGGTGAAAACGCTATGCTTTGCCCCACATTCAGTCTCCATAGTTCTCTCTGGATGCAGAGGCATTTTCCATCAACAGAAAAATATTTTGAAATAAGCTCAGTGACTACAAGGTCTGATTTCATTTAGGATCCTTATGGTAGTCATAACATATACCTGATCTCTGACAGAATTCTTAGAACTTCATTGTTCTTCAGGGGCTCCTTCCAATAAGAGTAAGTATTCTAAGGCCCAACAGATACTCAGGTGTTAAGGATGGGAGACTAAAGCAATAGCTTGCCTTTTGTCTTGGTATTTACTATTCCATGACAAGTTCCTGAATGATTAAACTAAAGTATTATTTAAAAATCATAGGACAGCTAGGTAGTTCAGTGGAAAGTGCCAGATTTGGAGTCAGGAAGATACTTCCTGAATTCAAATCTAGGCTCAGTGACCCTTGGCAAGTCACTTAACTCTGCCTCAGTTTCCTCATCTGTAAAATGAGCCAAACCACCCTAGTACCTTTGCCAAGAAAATCCCATATGGGGCAGGAATAGTCAAACACAACGAAGCAAAAATTACTTAAAAACCACTTAGGACACAAGTCATTGACTTCTGACTTTTTATTCTACTTCTGGAAAGATGGTCATGCCTAATTTTGTGACTTCTCAATAAGATTTTAAAATATAGTACATATCCCAGGAAAAACAGATTGAACTTTATGTGGGGCTGCAAAGGAATAAAGGAAAGAAAGAAACATGCCTTAAGGACTTACTATGTGCCAGGCACTGTGATAAACTCCAGAGATACAAATATATATATATGACAAGAATTCTCATGCTGGAGGAACTTACATTGTAATGAGTGAAGGCAATGCACAAAAGCAAGCTGAAATTGGGGTGGAGAGGGTTCTGCCAGGGGCATGATGTTACAGGATTTCTGGAAAGTCAGAAGGAAAACCAAAAGGGAAAGACAGATAGCTGCCCCTGGGAATTTCCTCAAATGGGCCCTGGGAGGAATTCACCAATGGGAGAAGGAGCTTGGCAGCATGGAGCAGGGATGCTTCAGGATGAGGAGGTCCTAGGCACTGAAGCAGCTGAGTCATGGTGCCAAAGTCTCCAAAGTTGGCAGCAGAGTAAAAAGACAAACATACTTGGTCTCAGAGTGCCTTAAAATATTAAAAAACAAAACAATCCCTTCTCAAAACCTCAGAGCAACCAATCAATCAATCAATCAATCAATCAATCAACAAATTTGTACTGAAGACTATTGTGTACAAGATAGAACTTTAGGCACCAAAGGGGAGAGGGATAGGGAACAAAAAGCAATCTCTGCCCTCAAAGAGCTTATTATATAGTTGGGGAAACAACACATACAAAAACATAATTGACAATACAAGGCAAGCATTAGGTCATATGGCTAAACAGATGGCTTAGACAATGAGCTCTATAGGAATTCTGAGGAGGAAGAGATTGTATCAGACTTCTGTGGTTAGGGAAGACTTTAAGAAGTGGGTGAGACTAGAGTTGGACTTTGAAGGATGAGAGGCATTTGGGCAAAGAGAAGGGAGAAAGGGCATTGGAGGCTGCAGGGCAATGAGAGAACACAGCAATGATAGAAGGCCCAGAAAGTAAATATTTAACAGCAACCTCTACTTCCCCTTCTCTCTCTCCCCTTTTTTTTTGTTCGATCCTCATGCTAGAAATAATTGCATTTGATAAAGATTACTATGACTTGTCCAAGATCACAAAGTTCATATGCATGCCTACATTTGAACCCAGGTATTCTGATGCTGTTTGCCCAATATCATACTGTGTTTTAACTCTCCTAACCTTTTCTTCCCAGGGAATATTCTCTTAAGATGTAGTAACATATGATGGAACTGATAAAAGAAATAAAGAAACATACTGAAGTATAAGTTAAATGTTTCTGATCCAGGTAAAAGATTTTAAAATTTTAATTTATAGTTTAATGCCCCAAGAAAGCATTTCATAAGCAATGGAAAAACAAAAGAATGGGGAGAAATCGGCTAGATGGTGCAGAGTTCAAATATGGCCTCAGGCATTTAATATGTACTAGCTGTGTGACCCTGGACAAGTCATTTAACTCCAATTGCCCCCCCCCAAACCCAAAATTGACAGGATAGTTTGATGCAAAGAATGCTGGATTTAGAAGTCAAAGAATCTGGGTTTGTGTCTCAGCTTTAGAATTTAAATACCTACATGACTATGCACAAATCCCTTTGACCCCTGTCCCTTAATTTCCTCATCTGTAAAATGAAGGGGGCTGGACTAAATGATCTCTAATAGTTTCTTTAAAAAAAATTTATATATTTTTGACATTTTTTTCTTTTAAATTTTGATTTCTAAATTCTCTCTCTCCCTCCCACTACCCACTGAGAAGGCAAGCAACATGATATCAATTATTCGTGTGAAATCATGCAGAATATATTTCCATATTAGCCATATTTTTAAAAAAGTGAGAAAATTATACTTCAAGTTGCACTGAGTTTATCAGTTCTTCTGGAGGCAGATAGCATTTTTTCATTTGATAGTCTTTTAAACATTGAAACTAGTATGCTATAGCTCTTTTTGTGTTAGCAAAAAATTGGAAAATGAGTAGGTGCCCATCATTTGGGGAATAGCTGAACAAGTGGTTTATGAAGTTAATGGAATATTTTTGTCCTATAAAAAAAAATGAACAAGCTGATTTTAGAAAGGCATGGAAAGATTTACACGAACTGATACCGAGCAAAACAAGCAGAACCAGGAATACATTGTACCCAGTAATAGCAGGAATGTGCAATGATCAGCTATGAAAGCCTTGGTTCCTCTCAGTGATTCAGTGATCCAAAGCAATCCTAATAGACTTTGGACAGAAAATGTCATCTGCATCCAGAAAAATAACTAAGGAAACCAAATGTATATCAAGGCATGCTATCTTCATTTCTTTCTGTTTTTTACCTCTCCCATGGTTTTTCCCTTTTGCTATGATTTTTCTCTCCCAACATGATTCATCAAACAATGGGTGTTAAAAAATAAATTAGGAAAAAAAGAAAAAGAAACTATTATGCTACTACCCTAAGTTGAGTGAGCCAATCTACTCCTTTAAGTGGACTTGACTTTGAAACTTGGTGACAATTTGTAACCTTTTTGGCTTTGTCTTGGTAAATAATGCATGATATTGGTTTATGTCTAGTTTCTGCTATGCTGCTTTCAAATTTTCTCAACAATTTTTCCTAATAATTAATTCTTATCCCATGATTTTAAGTCTTTACACTTATCAAATAAAAGATATGTTTAAAAAATAAACTTGGGGACAGCATGTTGTGTCCAGTTCCAGGTTTTGAAGTTGGCTATGATCTTGCGGCAATCCATCTTCCTCTCTGCTGCCAAAACCATCTTCCTAATAGATCGGTATTGCCTTTTTTTTTTGTATCCCCGTTGTTGAAGCAAAATGCCCGTTACATAGTAGGGGCTTAATAAATGCTTGCTCACTTGTTGAACTTGACAGGTTTAACCACGTGACTCACCCCAAACCCTTAAGGGATTTTCTGGTGCTTCTGGGTATCTCCTTAGTCTGGTATTTAGGACCCTCCACTCAATCAATGAAACTTGGAGTTTTCATTTTTGTTTCACTTTTCTCTTGTTCAGTCTTTTCCACTTACTCCATGACCCGGTGGCACTTAACTCAGTGATATATTCCTCTAAGGATACATTTCACCTACCTTGGAGCATTTTCACTGGAAAGCTTTTCTGGAATGCTCTCCTTCCTCCTCCCTAATAATAACCTTTCCTGGCTTTAAGTTTCATGTTCTGCCCAGTCCCACTTAATCTTAATACCTTCTGAGGTTATCTCCAAATTTTTATCTGCCTAGATCTTTCTCTCCCCTCTCCTCCCTCCCCTTCTCCCTCTCCCTCTCTCTCTTTCCCTCTTCCTCTCCCTTCTTCCCTCCCTTCCTCTTTTTTTTCTCTTCTCCCTCCCTCTTTCTCTCTCTTTCTCTCCTCTGTCTCTCTGTCTCTTTTTATCTCTTTTCATATATGTAGACTAGATAGAAATGTATAGAATTATCTGTGAGTCAGAAAGTTTCATTTTTGTGAGTTTAAATCTGGCCTCAGACACTTCCTAGCTATGTAACACTGGAAAGTGATCTCAACCTTATTTGTCTCAGTTTCCTCATCTGTAAAATAAGCTGGAGAAGGAAATGGAAAACCATTCCAGTATCTTTGCCAAGAAAACCCCAAATGGGATCAGGAAGAGTCAGACATAACTGAAACGTTTGAATAGCAATAACAAATTTAAATAAATAAATATATATGCATGCATACATACACACACATATGGGTATGTGTGTGTGATATTCAGTCTGAGCCATGCTACAACACCCCCTGATACATATGGCTATGGTAAAGAAAAGAGTGATATATGTTTGCTCTGAAGCATCCCTAAGGATGCTAGGGAAAAGGCAAACATTCTAAAACCAGCCTAATGACTGACTCTAGGGCTCAATGTGACATATATGATCTCTGACCATGTCCTTGAAACTTAATGAGTCCTTAGAGTTTCCAAGACTTGGCTCCCTTCCTACCAAACACCATGGTGTTTAGAACATCTAGACACATATCCCAGGATTTATATATTCCAATAATAGGTTATTACAATGCACTTGACCCAAATAATCCACATTAATGAATTCATAATTACAACTCACATCTATAAAGCAAGAACCCTAAAAGATACCAGGTAGTACAAATGTTATCTCTTTGGTGTCCAGAAGACACCTTTGATACCCCTAGGATATGTGTCATTGGGGAAATCACTTAACCTTTCAGTGCCCCAGGCTGTCTTTAGACTACAGAATTACAGATAAGGTGAAATCTGTGTTAATGGAGAGAAATTTTTATTGATGAAAAACATTTTCTAAATACATGAAGCAATTGGTTCAAAGAAAAGAGATCCTATAAATCTAGCATATGTCAGGGCCAGGATCTAGTTCCTGTCTTCTGATGAATCTCCATCTAACACTCACTCTTCTATAATATATTGTCTCTCTCAGTTGGTTTTTGATTCATTTCTGCTGTAAAAGTAACTGTTACTAAATATCTAAGCATGAAGTAGAATTAAACTGATTCATTTGAAAAACTTTAAAATATTATTTTAGATATTTTATAGGTGGAATAAATTTTAATGAAAATGTCACGAACTTTATTTTTAATATCTAATAACACTAATTTATTAAAATTTATTTGATACATTAAATAAACAAAATAAAATTTACTAATTTGTTAATATATAATGCAGAAACTGGTACTGAAAGAAATTGGCATTTTTAAAAAATAGGTAGTATAAATTCTGTCACTATTCCATGACATTTGGTTTTGACCATGTAATTTGTTGTTAGCTCATTCTGTAATGAAGAAAAATGATGACTTTGCATATTTTGTATCAAAGGCATTTAAAGGGTTTTGCAATCAGTCTCTGCAGATTATTTTCTTGGTTCCTTAGAACAAGTTGGAAGATAAACTTTGGTCAGTGTGTTATACTATGCCCTTTGTAATTAAATAACCCAAGATAGTGTGTGTTTAGTAGAGATTTAAATTCCAGACCTGATTAAAAAGAGCTGTTAAGACTTGTAAGATTAAAAAAAAAAAAAAAAAAGTCCTATTAAATGTTGCCAACCAAATTCACACACATTACAGGGCCATCAAAAGCTGTATGATTTTTTTTTTTTTTTTTTGGATCGAAAGCAATCTTTGTAACTAGGACAACTTCAATTCAGATCACACCTTTGCTACTTCTCAGCAGTGTGTTCGAACTCTGGGCTTCAGGGTGCTCCCAAAGTTGTCCAAGTTGTCTTCTTTAACCTACTAAGCCATAGATTGGTTGGGCTCTGCCTTGTACATGGCCATTGATTCAGTAGTAGATTCATGTTAATAATTTCATGATTCTCCCTTTTGATCATACAGACTTGGCAAGTAAGTTATTAAACTAATAATTATAAAATAGATAATACACTTCAATTTACAAGTGGTTTTTATCCAATGAACTAAATAAAGATAACATTAAGGGCACAACACAACAGTCTTGATATTGTTCTTGGAGAGTGAAATCAATTCCTAAACAATAATAACCCCCCCCAAACCCAACACATATTGGATTTTGCTGAGCCACAGAATGAACTATCTTTAATTCTTAGTTCAGAATTAATCAGTTTCTAAATCTCCTCCTTTTCAAATGCATTTTCTGTCTCCTGTGTTCTGCAAATGTCCTTGATCTGAGAATTCCATGTATGTGTGCATCTGTATATATATACTTACACATACATATATATGTATACATAGAAACAGACAGAGAGGCAAAGAGACAGAGGCAATGATTAAAAAGTTTTGACAGGAGAGTAGGGAATAACCAAGGAACATTTTATTCCTAAAATGAAGTATCATTAGTATCACTAACCAATTCATGGAGGAATCATTAAAGTTATGCAGGAATTTCCTTTGCCCTTTGTCTGGACACTGACAATTTTCTTTTACAAGATTAAACAAACAAGCAAATAAAAACTTTCTCCTCACACCCACAATCAAATCCTGAGACATTTTTAGATGGAATAACAAATCTTTGTTAGCTAGGTGGAGAAGTAAATAGACAACCAGGCCAGGAATCAAAATAGTCTGAGTTCAAATCCGACCTCAGTCATCAGCAGTGTGACCCTGGCCAAGATACTTCATTCTATTTGCCTCAGTTCCCTCATTTCCAAATGAACTAGAAAAGGAAATGGCAAACCACTCTAGTATCTCTGCCAAGAAAACCCCAAAGAAGGTCACAAAAAGTTTACAAGACTGAAATGGCTGAACAACAAAAAAGTAATCCCTGGAGCTGAGACTTGAAATCACCCAAACTACAGGTAGTGTAACTTCATGGAGGGTGCAAAAGACAAGAAAGAGCAGATCTGTTGATTTTGGGTTTGGGGAACTATCCCAATTGACTTGGGATAGAAAATACCATCTGTATCCAAAGAAAGAACTATGGAGACTGAATACAGATTGAAGCATACTATTTTCACCTTTTTTTTTTTCCTCATAGTTTTTCCCTTTTATTCTGATTTTTCTTTTACAACATGACTAATATGGAAATATTTAAAATGACTGTACATGTATAACCTATATCAAACTGTTTGCTCTCTTGAGGAGGGAGAGGTGAAGGAGAAAAAATATTTGGCAGTCAAAATTTTATAGAAATGAATGCTGAAAACTATCTTTACATGTAATTGTAAAAACAAAATGCTATTGAAATTAAAAAAAAAAAAAAAGAAAGAAAGAAATTAGAAAGGCAGCTAGGTGGTGCAGTGGATAGAGCCCTGAAGTCAGGAGGACCTGAGTTCGAATGTGACCTCAGACACTTGTTACTTCCTAGCTGTGTGACCCTGAGCAAGTCATTTAACCCCAATTGCATCAGAAAAAAAAAAAAAAAGAAACAAAGAAAGGGTGAGTAAAGGGTGAGTCTGCAAAGAAAGAGAGAGAACCGAGGAAAGGGGGGAGGGCAGGAAGGAGGGAGGAAGGGAGGAAGAAAAAAAGAAAGAAAAGGTCCCTTATCTCTCTATAAGGATCCCTGCAGAGACATGATTTGGTTTTAAAATGCATTATTATCTATGTTTTGTTGTATTTTTATTTTGTTATATTTTTTCTAATTACATTTTCATAAGTGGTATGGGCCATGTGGGATCCCCGTGCCCTGTGTTTGATACATCTGATTTCCAGCACCAAGATACCTCTAATCTCCAGAGTCACACAGATGATATATGTCAGAGGTAGACCTTAAATCTAGGTCTTTCTAGTTTTGAGTCTGGTTCTCCATCCACTACCCATTGCTTCCTCTGACACTAAAACACATGAAAAGATAAGGAGAAATACAAGGTTCCATATTATTATTCTGCCTGTTTCAATTAGGCAGATATTGCTTCAATTAAATTCAACAAGCCTCTATTAAGTATGAGGATATAAAACATGCATATATATGTAAATACGAAGTCTTAATGAAGTAAAAAGTGAATTTAAGAGGGAAAGATGCTAACAATTGAAGGGATCATCAAAAGCCTCGGATGGTACTTAAAATGAGCCTTGAAGGAAACTAGGAATTCTACCAGTCCTACATAAAGGGGAAGAGCACTATATACATGGGGATCTATTTAGGCAAAATATCAAGGATATATTTAAAATGTTATATACAAAAAAAAAATGCTGGTAGATCAGTATGACTAGGAGCAAGTGAATGAAGGAGAATAAAATGACATATGACTAGAAAGGTAGGCAGGTGCTATATTGGATAGGATTTTATCCCAGAAGAAATAGAGCCACTGAAGATTTTTGAGTAGAAAAGTGACACAGTCAAATTTGTGTTTTAGCAATATTGACTTGAAAGCTTTGATGGGGAATGAATTGGAGAGGGGAGAAACTCTCCTGAGCATCTCCAGGCCCAATTTGGAAACTCAATAATACAGATACATTCATTCACACATTCATCCATTAAACATTTATTAATGAAAAAAACTATATAGGCAAGAAGTGATCAGGACCTAAGATATAGTAGAGGCTGAGGTAGAGTAGAAGACAAAAGGGTATATTGTGAAGATAGAATCAACAAAACTTGATTTTTAAATATAGAGAGATGAAGAAGGAAGTCAAGAATAAAATTAAGTTCAGAAGTAACTAGAAAGAGGGGAGTTTGAAGGAAAATATGGATTTTATGACATCCAGGAATCCATGAGGAAAAATGTCCAGGCAGTTGCTAATGCTTGACTGGAGTTCAAGAAAGAGATTAAATGTGATTTTTTAAGAGCAGAGACGTTTATCCACTACTTGTTTCCTGTTGTGTAATATAGTACTTGACGCATGATAAGCACTTAATAAATGCTGGTGAATTGATTGCATATGTAGAAATGAACTATATGTATAGAAATAAGTGAACCAATTGATGAAATCACCTAGAGAGAAAAGGTGTAGAGGAAAAAAGAGGAGAGGATCCCAGGGAGAGCCTTGGACATGCCCACTGTGAAGATATAGCCAGTCAATCAACAAACATTTATTAAGTGTCTACTATGTATTAGGCACTGAGGTACAAATTGGGGATACAAAGGAAGGCAAAAGATAGTCCCTATTTCTCAAGGATTTTATAATCTAATGCATCTAGCAAATGAGACCTAAAATTAGCTGTCAGTCAGAAAGGAAGGTAGACCATAAGAGTAGTGTTGATCAAGACAAGGGAGAAGATTGTTTCCAAGAGGAGGGGTGATCAATAGTCTCAAAAAGTGTGGAGAGAGGTCAAGCGCAGTGATAGCCTTTGACAGTGTCAAAGGTAGCACACAGAGAGGCCAAGAAGAATGAGGAAAGAGAAAAGACCTTTGGATTTGAAAAGAAGAATGTGAAATAGATTAACTATAATCTCGATAAGAACATTTTCATTTGAAATGGGGTTAGTTAGAAGACAGATTGTTAAGAGTTGGAAAAAATAAGAGGAAAAAAAGTAAATGGAGACAGAATTATAGATGACCCTTTCTAGGATATAGGTTATGAAAGAGAGATGAGATAACAAGACAACAGCTTGAGGGGATAGCAGGGTCAAATAATATGTTAACAAGGAGGGACACCTGAGCAAGTCATAGATAAAATAAAGCCCATTCTCTGAAGAGTTAAGATTTCACTGTAGTAGCACAATAGAGTAATAACTTTTATTAAGGTTTTTAAAAGCTGCATTTTCCCCTTATTTTTAGAAGAAGTTAAAAAAAATCATTCTGGCATTCTTGTTTTTGTTTTGATTGTATTCTTTCAACTAATTGTATCATTTTAACAGAACGCAAAAGTCCTGTAAAAAGTACTTCACTAAACCTAAGAACAAAATTAATGCTAAAGAACTGAATTTATAATATAGCATTCTTTCAGAAAAATGGTTTTGAGATTATATATATATATATTTAAAAGTTTAAATTTAAACATATGATAGCTCCAATCTCCACTAATTACAGATTTGCAAATCAAATAAATTAGAGTTACCAGTATGTTAAGAGACAAGTGACTGATATCTAAATGTTTTCTGGCTACTACTTAAAAGTCTGTCTTTAATGTGACCTCCCTTCACACTACTTTTTACTTATGTCTACTACAATTTAATTTGAAATAAAATTGATTCATTGTGGAAAAAAAAAAAAGAAATGAAGCCAGTGGATAGGGGAATTAAAAATGAAAAAGTGACAGGAAAAAAATGGAAAAGGATTCAAACTTCTAGAAGAGCTAAGGAAGGAGTGGGATTAAGATCATAAATAGAAGGGCTGGATTTGGCAAGAAGGATCACTCTTTTGTTTTGGACTAGAGTAAAGATGACATGATTAAAAGGAGTTTCTGAGATATAGAGTGGAGAAGTGTGGGAACTTCTAGTGGGACAATGGAAATTGGACAATGTACAGTTGGTATAGTCACAATTGAAAACGATGAAGGCCTTTGTTGATAAATTGTAGTATAGAAGGTTTGGAATACATGGAATAGATAAAGACAGGTCAAGTCAGAGAGCATTTATCAAGCATTTACTATATGTCAAGTACAGTGCTAAGTGTTGGGGATATACACACCAAAAAAAAGCCAAAACAAACTGTCTCCAAATTTAAAGAATAGTAGTATCTGCTCTCCAGGAGCTCACAGTTTGTTCAAACAAGATATATACAGGATAAATTGGAGATAATCTCAGAGAGAAAAGATTAGCATCAAGGAGAATTGGGAGAGGCTTCTTGTGGAAGTGGGCTTATAGCTGGGACTAGAAGGAAGCCACAAGAGTCAGCAATGAGGAGAGAAAAATTTTCAGTTTTGGGGAGTACAACTAATGTAAACAACCAGAGCTGGGAGATGGAGTGTCTCTCATGGGAGAAACAGCAAGGAAGCCAATGTCACTGAATCACAGAGTATGTGGCGGGGATTAAAGATTAAAATGTGATTATAAAGGCTCAAAAGGGTCAGGTTATTAAAGGCTTTGAGGGTCAAATAGGATTTTATATTTGATCTTGGAGGCAAGAGGGAGCCATTGGAATTTATTGAAGATGGCAGAGGTGAGGTGACCTGATCAGAATTTTACTTTAGGAAAGTCAATTTGATAACTGAGTGGAGGATGAATTGAACTGGAGGAGAGACTTGGAAGAGTGAGACAAACTTTTGAAATGAGGTGGTATGGACCTATGTCAAAATGATGGCAGTGTCAGAGAAGGAGGCATATAAAGAGTTGTAAACTCTTATAAACTCTTACAAAAAAAAAAAAAGAATTGTAAAGATGGAACCATTAAGACTTGGCAACAGATTGAAGATAAGGGAAGAGAACAAAAATGGAGAAGTCAAGGATAATATGTTGATTGGAAGCCTAGGTGACTAGGAGGAGGGTGGTACCCTGAAAGGTAATTGGGAAGTGAGGAAGAGTTATCAAGAGAGGGGAAGATAATGAGTTTTGGATATGATGATTTTAAGATATCTACAAGACATATATTTTGAAGTATCAAGTAAAAAAAAAATGAAGTATCAAGTAGTTGCTTGTAGATGCAAATGGAGAGGTTAGGGATTAGGGATGAATAAATAGATCAGAATCATCATCATAGAGATGATAATTTAATCCATAAGAGTTGATGAAGTCATCAAGTTAAATAGTATAGGAGAAGATAATAGGGTCCAGAATAGAGCCATGGGGGACATCTGTAACTAGCAAGTACAACTTGGATGAAAATCCAGAAAAAGCACTGAGGAGGAGTCAGAGGAGAAATGGAGGAGAGTAGTGTAACAACTTTTTAGGGTGGGTGGGGGGAGATAGATAGAGCACCAGGTGGGAGTCAGGAAGCCCTGAATCAAATCCTGCCTCATTTATTTACTAGGTATGTAACCCTGGGCAAGCCACTTAACATCTGTTTGCCTCAGTTTAATCACTTTGTATGTAATTTGTATGTAATTTGTATGTAATGTAAACTAATAAGCAACAACTTTGCCGGGTTGTTGTGAGGATTAAATAAATAATAATTGGAAAGTGCTTATCACAGTACTGGAACATAGCAAGTACAATACAAACATTAGTTATTGTTATTGTTGTTTTTACTAACAAAACCTAGAGAGAAAGAGAAAGGCTTCCTGCAGAGATGTCACAGAATATGAGGACTGAGAAAAGATCATTAGAGTTGGTAATTATGAGATCATTGTTAACTTCGGAAAGAGCAAATTCAGTTGAATAAAAAAAAAAAGCCAGACTTTTGAGAATAAAAAATGAAAAATGAAATGGAAATCTTGATAACAAATGAAGTTTTGCCATGAAATCAAGGAGAGAGATGGAACAAAAGGTAATGGGGATGAGTGGATCAAGTGTTTTTTGAGGATGGGTAGAAATGGGTGTGTATATAGAAAGTAGAGAAATAGATGGTAGATAAAGAGAGATGGAAGTAATTAATGAGAGAGTAAGGATGATAGATGGAGAAGAAAGGATGGAATAGGAAGAACATTTATGCAAGTAGAAGGATTTGCTGTGGAAAGGAGAAGGGAGTTCTTGTGAAACAGAGAAAAGGAGATAGTATGGGAAGGCATCTGAGTCATGTGAGAGGAAGAGGAAGAGATAAGAGGCCTTAAGTAAACTTAAGTTTTTCAATATAGAGGTCCTTGGGGTAAAGTCCTCAGGGTATGCTCCTTTGCTGGTAGTAGGAGTAGGCTTGAGTCTTGATAGGCTTGTGGAGGGCAGAAAAGGTTTGGGAAAGTCTGTATTTTGAGTGGAATGGTAAGTTGATTAAGAGGTGTAAAAGTATTGTCTTGCTGAGGCAAAAAAAGGCCCAACTGAGATTTTGAACATAAATTTACAGTAAACTCAGTTGGTAGAGTTTTATGATTTTCCTCCAGCTTAGTTTATCAGCACAAGAGGAAGAGAAAGGGCATTAAATGTCGAGGGTAATTCAAAACTAGAGCCTGGCAGGGCAAGATTTTCATTGGACTAAGGAGGCAAGGGCCTTTGGAGAGAGGAGTTGAACTAGTTCCCCAAGGGATCAAGATTGGGAAAGTAAGAAAATATAGTCAGTGTAAGGAGCAATAGGCATGGAAAAAGACTAAGGAGTGGAAGAATTAAAGGTTGGGATGAGGACAAAAAACAGAATCAGGAATTGGAAGGCAGAGGAAAAGATGAAATGACAATAGGCTGTGCTCAAATGAAGGAATTTCAGAGCTCATGCACAGAAGCAGAATAAATGTGGGAGACGGCAAAATCAAGAGTAGGACCACTTCTGTATCTTGTTGAGGTGGGGTAGAGAAGTAGTAGACTGCGAGAAATGTGTTCATTTGAGGAACTGGAAAGTTAGGGTGTTTGGGGAATATCAGCATGTATCTTGAATTCTTTTTAGTGTGAGGGTAGAAGTTGGGAAAGAGATTCAGAGACAGAGAGACAGAGAAAGAGAGACAGAAATAGAGAGAGACAGAGAGATAGAGAGAAAAGATTCAGAAATTGATCTCATTGAGAAAAGGAGGGTGCCCTTGAAGCTGGTAAATAATAACTACCAGAATCTTGATTAGGTACTAAATATGCATTCAATGAACCTTAAAGGAGAGATTTATTCAATGATGGATGGGGAGCTTAGTGGCAAAAGGGAGCAAAGACTATTCTAATTCACCTACCATGATTAGTTAGGATATAAATGAAAAGGCAACTGGCATGAAAAGGAAGGCCAGAGAAGCTGCCAAATTTCAATAAATTCCTGTAGACCAAAGGAGTAAGAAAGGAAAGTATTTAAAATGAAAGTAAGTTGTTACTTTTGGAGTGGACATTCCAAAGAACACATTTGAAGGGTACAGGGATGGTTGGATTGCAGGTGTTGGGGGGGGGGGAATAAAGTAATAATAGTTAATATTTCTAGAGCTCTCTGTGTCAGGAACTGTATTAAATGTTTTACAATTATTATCTCATTTGATCCTCACTATGATCTTGGGAGGTAATTGCTATTAATATGTCTGTTTCCCAGAGGAGAAAACTGGGACAAACACCTTAAGTGACTTGCTCAAGATCACATAGCTAGTAAAGCCTGAAGTCAGATTTGAACTCAGGAAGATGACTCCAGGCCCAGTTCTCTATTTACTGTGCCACCTAAATGGGGAAGTCAGAATGGATTTGAAGAAATTGGAACACAGAATGGATTGGAACATATAACAAATAGCTGCAGGTTTAGAGTCAGAAGGAGGAATATCTGTTAATCAGTGAGAGGAAGGAGGTACTGGAGTGGGAACAGGCTCAGATGAAGGATTTGATATAGTTGCAGGAGGTCACAGAAGGCACTAGGAGGAAAGAGGATGAAATAAGGGTCCATGAAGCCAGGGACTAGGCAGAAGGTGATAGCACTAGCCTTGGAGTTGGGAAGACATGAATCTGGGCAAGTCAATTAACCTCTCTCTGTTTCAGTTTCTTTAGCTATAAAATGAGTTAATAATAACATCTACTTTGGCAAGTTGTTGGGAGGAGCAAATGAATAATATTTGTAAAACACACTTAACAAGATGCCTGATATGTAATAGGTGCTTAATAAATGTTTATTTCCCTCCCCCCCTTTCATAGTAAGCAATTCTCTCCTTACTTGGCAGGTTCAAGAGAGTTTAATAAAGCTTTAAACTTCACTAAGACCTTTGGGACATCCTGTATTGTAAAGTGCCTAGAGGGTGGTATATACAATTGATGCTTTCCTTAGATATTTAGAGGATGTAGAGTAATTAGAGAAGTCTTCAAGGAGGAAGTAGAAAAGGGGATAGGAATTAAAGGAGTAGCTACAAGAATTAGTGAGCAAAGGCCAGGAGCCTGGAAGGAGTAAAACATACCCCATTTGGCTGAAAGAAAGAATTCCTTCAGAGAGGGATAATGTTGAGAAAAAAAAAGTTGAGGCCATCTTTCGGAGGCCCTTGGATTCTTCTCTAAAGAATTCAGGCATGGTGGAGCAAACGTGGTAGGGGAGTAATCCAAGTCAAGATGGTACCAAGTTCTCATCCACAAAATTCCTCCAAATCAACTTAAAAATATACCAGACTGAATTGTGATGGGGAAAAATAGAAAAAAATCAAGGTGAGTCCTTTGTTTGATCCAAGTTGGCATAAGGAGACAGACAGAAGGGAAGTCTTCTGACACTGGGGATAGAGTTTTGGGGCTGAAACACATGGTAGCATCCAGGGAGAGATTGTGTACCAAGGGAGGCTGGGATCCCAAACCTATGATAGGCCCTCCTAGTTCACCCTGGGGTAGTATGATGGGAACAGATGTCAACTGAAATCTTTGTTGCCCATTATTCAGTTCTGGGTTACAGTTCTACACTGCATTGGGAAGTCCCAGATGAGAAAGAAGCAAGTTCAGAAGCAAACAGCAGTGGTTTGGCTCAGACCTCCGGAGCAGAATTGGGATCTCAGTTCCAGCACCACAGCCTAGCTTACAGATGAATAACCAGAGTAGGAATCTCAGGCCAAAGGGAGCCAACAATTCTGTTACTCTGAACCAGCAAAATTTCCTATCTAGTTGATTGGGGCTGAGTTCAGTATCATTCTATTGTTCTCTGACCCAAACCCAAGTGAGGTGTTTGCAGAGTTCAGACCCAGGAGGCAGCCATCAGACTTTGCCCTGGTTCAGACCATTTTGGGAACAACAAAGATTTCAGGTCCCCAGCTTTTGCCTGAGAACCTAGAATAACACAAGACTTACTAAGCAGCAACAGGTTTAGTCTAGCTCTTTCTTCAAAAAGTGACATGGAGCTTAACTCTAACATTAAATCCAAAGCTGGAAACAGATTGGAAGAATGGTCAAACAATAACAATAACTAACATCTACATAAAAGTTACTATATGCTTTACAACTATTATCTCATTCAATTCTCAACAATCCTGGGAGACCAGTTATTATTAATAACTCCATTTTACAGATGAGAAAAGTGAGAGAGGTTGTGACTTACCTCCAGGGTCACACAGCTAGTAAATGTCTGAGTTGGATTTGAACTTAAGTCTTCCTAACTCTAGATGTAGGTGCTCTTTCCCCTGCACCACCTAAGCAAAACAAACAAACAAAACAAAAAAACAGAAGAAAAAACTCCACCAGAATGAACTATTATGTTGGCAGGGATACTTAAGACAAAAAATGCAAAAGAGCAAAATGACTCCAAAACATCTATAAACAATACCACAGAAAAAAACACAGGTTGGGCAAAAACTTAACTAGAATTTCTGAAAAGATAAAGCAAAACAAAAGAGAGAGTGAGTGAATACTTTTATTAATGTAATGAAAGAGCTTGAAGGAAAAAATGGAAAAGAAATGAGAGCTATGGAAGAAAGGATTGATTGGGAAGGGAATTAACAGGTTGGGACAAGCAGCATAAAACCTTGACCAAGTAGCAAACTCCCTGAAAAATAGAATGGATTAAATGGAAACCATTAGTTCCATGAAACAACAAGAGATATTAAAACAAAATCCAAAGGTTGAGAATGGAAGAAAATGGAAAAAGTGTCCCAAAATAAAAACAACTGATGTGCAAAACAGATGGAGGAGGAAAAAAAAACTGAATAATCACTGGACTATTTGAACACTATGATCAAAAAAATAAATAAAAAGGGAAGTGTCCAGATCTTATAAAGGAAGGCAAAGTAGAATAAAAAGAACCCACCAGTTCCCTTTTGAAATAAACTCCAAAATGAAACTTCCCAGATATAGCATAACCCAAATCCAAAGTTTCTATGTCAAAGAGAAAAATACAGCAAGCAATCAGAAAGAACGATTTCAAATACCAATGAGCTATGGTCAGGATCACACAAGATTTAGCGCCCACTACTAGAAAGGAATAAAAATCTTGAAATATGTTTCAGGAGGTAAAAAATATGGGTTTACAGATCAAGAATAATGTTACCAGCAAAATGCATATAATGCAACAAGGGGGAAATGGACCTTTAATGAAAAAAGGATTCCTAAATATTCCTGGTGAAAAGATCAAAGTTGTATAGAAACTTTGAAGTTCAAACATAGAAGGTAAGAGAAACATAAATAATATGAAAAAAAAAAACCAATGATAATTGCCTAAACAAAGATTGGATTTAACTTCCCCATTCTATTATAGAGATGACATATGTATACCTTCTGGATCTTATTATCATCAGTTTTCATAAAAGGAGTCTAATTAGATGAGACCAAGGAGCAGTTCTGCAACCTCTTGATCTTGAGAAGAATAGAGAGAGGGGGGAAGAGGAATAGTGATAGAGAAGGAAGATTAGGGAAAATTATCTTGACATAAATAGAGTATTCCAATAGACATCTATATAAAGATGTGTGGGGAGAGCAGTTGACATTTCAACCTCATTGTCATCTGAATTGATTAAACAAAGGAAAAATATACATACATGTATATATATATCTGTATGCAGAAATATATTTCATTCAATGTAGGAGGGAAAGAGAAGTAGAGAGGGAAAATTGGAAGGAGGGTAGATCAAGGGAGGGATTAATCTTAAGCAAAACTTATATTTGTACAAAAATACTTAAAGTTTTTGAGGTGATAAAAAATGGGAATCTGAAGGGATGTCCATAAATTGGGGAATGGATAAATAAATTATTGTATGTGATGGAATATTCTTATGCTGTAAGAAGTGTTGAAGGGGATGGTTTCAGAGAAACCTGGGTAACTTGTCTAAACTAACGCCAAGTGAAGTGAGCCAAAACAGAACAATTTGTACATTGATAGATAGCAAAATGATAAAGACAAGCAATTGGTCTCATGTATTGCTAAATGAAGGTGGAGAAACAACCAGAAACTCTTATCAGCTTAATAACTCACCACCATTCCAGAGGACTAATGATGAAACATGCTACCCACATCCTGATAGAGGTTTCAGAAGATTAAAAAAATTGATTCAGAATGCAAAATGGGGCAATTTTCTTTAAAGGACATGGTGGATGTAGAAATTGAAGAAAATATATGTATGTCACATATAAAACTTTTAAAAATTTTGGGCTTGATCTTTAAAGACCACATAGCTCATAGGTTCTCAAAGTTTACAAAGAATTCCCTTACATAAACCCAGAGAGGAAAATATTCCCCATTTTACAGATAAGGAAACTAAGGCTCAATGACTGACTCAAGGTCACCCAGCTCATAGTAGTGACTTCAGTTAGTCTAGTTACCAACAGGATAAATTGGACTAGGTAGAGAGATAGAAGGGCTAATTAGAAGACTTGAAAGTATGTGAGAGAGAATGTATGAGTGTATATCTGTGTGTGCGTGTGTATTTGGAAGCGGGGGTGGGGGTGGGGAGCCAAGGAGAGAGAGAAGTCAGGATTACTGCGGTTGGACACGAACACAATTCCAAAGTTCCAACAGGTGTAGCGGAGACATCGGAGGCACTGCCTTTGCTACCAGCCTCTTTCAAAGTCTTTTTCTGGGGATCTTCTATTCGTGGAATTAAGGCACTAAAGTGAGCCGGCTTCAGGGCGGCTTCCCACCCAATTGTCTTTCAGCGTTTCCTCCCTCAAGGGTTTCCTATCCAGCGGGACCCTTCCCTTTTCTTCCTTCCTTCCTTCCTTCCTTCCTACCCCTTTCTCTCTTCCCCTTCCCCGCCCCTCACTTCTCGCCCCACCCCTCTCCCGCAATTCAGCCCCTCCCTTGACACCTCCCCCTCCCCTTTAGGTCGCTGACTCGCCCAGCTGCCACGTTTCACTGATGACATCACCGAGGCCGCTCAGTTTTAGCCAATCCGCTAGGGGGAGTCAGAGCGGAGCCTTCTCCCGAGAGACTGTCGGGAGGGGAGAGGAAAGGGGGGGGAAGTGGAGTAAAGTGGGGTGGTCAACAGCTCCCTAAATGCGCATGCGCCCAGGGCGCCGGGCTCGTCGGGAAAGCGAGTCCCAGCCCCCTTGCCAAACCATCTGGCTGCGGGGCCTCCAGGCACGCGCCTGGACTATCTTGCCCGGCATGCAGTGCGGTGCGGCCGCCCTCTGGGCTGTGTAAAGGCCCTTCGGTCTGAGGCTTCCCTATTTCCTGGTTCGGCGGCGGCCATTTTGGGTGGAAGCGAGAGCCGAGCGGCGGTAGCGGCGGCGGCGACGGCGGCGACGACGGCTGTGGCAGCTGATTGTGTTCACTGGGTGCGGAGGGGGGAAGACGTTTGCGCTCCCGGAACGGATTTTCTCATTCCTTTTCGTCGGTTCCGGGCGCGGAGAATCAAGGCGGCAGCGGCGGTAGTAGCAGCAGTACCAAGGGCGGAGGTGGCGGTGGCGGCGGCGGCAGCAGCTGCAGTGACATGTCCAGCATGAATCCCGAATAGTGAGTGAGGGGCTGGGAGCGGGACCGAGGCCGAGGCTGGGCCTGGACGGTGAGGGGCGGGTACCGGGCAGGAAGAGGAAGAGGAGGAACGCGGAGCCCGGGCCAGGAGATGCAGAGCCGAGCCGGGCCGGGTCGGGCCGAGCCGGGCCGGAGGCGGCCGGCGCTTAGCCCAGCGAGGCCCGCCACTCTGAGCCGGGCCGAGCCGGGCCAGGCAGCTTCCATTGTCTGACGGCAGAGGGGAGGTGCGGATGAGAGGAAGCCGCAGGACCCAAGTGGGGGGGCGGGGTCCGGTGAAATGGAGGCTCCCTGAAGCAGGCCCGGGAAGCGGGGGAGGGGGGTTGAGAGAGGCTGCCTTCGAGGGCCAGACTAGGGGTTCCCTTCTCTGGGCATTGTCATTTCTGTGGGTTGAGATGATATGCTGTCAGAGCCGGCCCTTGGCCCTACTCGTGCGGGAGGGGCAGGGTGACAGGGAGAGGGGAATGGCTCTCCTCCCGATCTTGTTTTGCCCCTTTTCCTCGGGGCCCCTCCGGGCTGCAGGTGAGCACGGACGCTCCTCTGAGACCGTGGCAAGAGTAGAGGGACGAAGAAGGGCCGGGGTGCGGAGCGACTTCTGAAATGGGCCTCTTTCTCTGAGTTCTATTTCCTGGAGTAGATCCGGCGAAGCTAGTTCTCTTGTCCTCCTAAGAACCGGGTCTTTTGAGCTAAAATGACTCCCTCGCCCTCCAAAACACTGTTATCTGTAGGTCAGAATCGAGTGCACCTACCCTTCATTACCAAATTACAATGAACCAAGTCTAGTAGCTTGTCACACAGAGAACTGACCTCCAAGCTTGGAAAACTTGGGTTCGATGCCTATCTCTGACCAAAAAAACTGACCCTTGTGTCCCTAGGCAAGTCACTTAACCTCCCCCCTCCTCCCCCCTGGGACTCCGAGGACACTCTTTGAGAGTCTCAGTTGCCAAGGAGAGGGTAGAGCGAGTTTCTTCACCTAAGAGTTTCGCATACCACTGAAATTGCAGGTCTTGTCCCTATACTTATCCTTAAAATCATAGTAGAAAGAGAAACTGAGGGGATCTTTGGTAGATGTGCAAGTTTTGGATTACCTTAGCTGAATGCTTGCAGATAAGGAATGAGGTTTCATGACGTGTCATAAAAAGTTAATGCATTTCTTTTTCTTGCTTAATCGAGAAGCAGCGACTACAGATGTGACATACCTGGCACCTTTCCTAGTAACTGGAATTCACTTTTCTTGGGAACATTCTGGCTTCCTATTTCCCTTCCCCCACTTTCTCCCCTGAGTATATGTAAAATTACTCAAATAGTAATGAGGTGATTGAAGTGGATACCTTTAAAATAAACAGGTATGTTAAAAGGAAAGATGAACAACTGACAGGTTTTTCTAAAGCCTGACTAAAGAATGTTTTTTTAAAATTTGAAGTTAATTGCTGCTAAATGTCCCTGAACCCCTACCCCCTTCCCCTGTGGTCCACCCATCAGTTTAGCTGACAGTCATGTGTGTGTCACATGGCTCTTGCAAAATGCATTCTGACTGCAGGTTTTGTAACACTGTGGTTTGGTACTGAAATGTTTCCTTTGGTTTGTACTAAATTGCAGAGAAGGCATTATATTTGATCAGAATTTTGCATATTTGAAGATGTAGCTAATGTTACTATGATTTATTTGCAGTCTTGCAGTTTCAACTTTCCTTACAAAGTTATAGGAAAAGGGGCCCCAAGAAAACAAAGTTGCAGAGTTGACTGGTGTCCCTAACTGCTCCTCAGCAGTTTCTTGGCAACAGTCAAAAACACTGATTTGCTGTTACTTTAGAAGTTGGTGGTCCTACTGCTGAGGCAACTTCTTACACAGACTCATTCTGGTTAAAAATAGATACAGGAAATTACCATGTCATCATAATCACACATTAGATCAGGGCAAGTCACTTATTTTTTCATTGTAAAAATGGGTAATAATATCCGCTTAACTTGCCCCATAGGTTTGATTTGAGTACTTTGAAAACTGTAAGGATATTGTTATTATGAATATTATTTGAAATCAAGGTTTCTATAGATTACTTAGGAAAACTTCCATAGATAACTCTGCCATGGAGAGTTGCCATTCCAAATTTGATCACTGTTCATATGGTTCTTGAGTTGTGAATAAAAATACGCCATAGATTCAGCCTTTAGGAATTTTGCACTTTTGATTGGAGACTAGAGATATACTTGCTATCTTACATTGTAATTTAAAACAGCTATATGAGTGCTGCATAGGAAGGAATAGATCATCATGGTATCTTGAAGACTTTCGAGGAGCCACTTGAACTGGCCCTTTTTGAAGGAATGGTAGGACTCATAAGCAGAAAGGAAAGGAGAGGACATGTGCAAGGCAAAGGGAACATTGTTGGGCAGACATGAAGAGGAGGACCAGTGTTTCTAAAGTGAGTTTCAGATTTTTGTGACTAAAGTTAGTAAATGTGGCGTGAAATGTCTACCTGCACATTGGCTTTTTAATGAAGTTAAAGAAACCAGTCCTGTAAGGATAGCTTTGTTGTATAACTGTTTTTAATAGTTCCACTCTAGTACAGAAGTTAGATCTATGCCCACTCTTAGACTGATAGTGGGTCTAGTTGAAGTAGAAGGGAATTTGGAAAGAGGAAGTTTTTGTAAATCTTCAAGCAGATGGGGAAAATTACTTAGGACATGACATAGCATTTAGTGGAAAAGACCAGTAACTTATCAGCTATCCGATTTGAAAAGTCACTTAGCAAAGTATCTTTCTTGAATTTTGAGGTTTCTTTTTCTAATTTAAACTCACTATATTTTTGGATAAATATTCTTTATAACAAATGTCCTGTAAGTTCATGTTCAAATTTTTTTCCAAGTTGATAAATTGTCATTCACATTACTAATTTTAAGATACAGGGAAAAGTTTGAAAGAATCAGAAATATCCCCTTTTTAAACACTGACTCCTGGTGAAGGTAAGATAGAACTGAACCCTGGGCTTAGTCAGATCTGGTTCTGCTCCCAGGTATGTCACTAACTGTGACTTTTAGGTCAAGTCACATAACCTTTCTGGATTTGATTGCTTATCTTTACAAGAGGGGGAGAGATGGTGGACTGGATTGTTTGAGGCCCTTATAGCTCTTCTCTTAAAGCTAATTTTTTGGGGAGTAAAGTTGGGCTTTGGATTCTAGGTAGATTGATTTTAGATTGGTGTCTATCCAGCCAAATGTTTGTACTTTGTCATTGATAAAAGGGATGTTCTGTGGCATAGTATAGGAATCTTTTTCTTTGACAGTCTCAAAAATTAGGGATGTACTTCATGTTTTTTAATAATATCATAATAACTCCAAAGCAAGTTATCTAGATAAATTCATTATAATCCAAAATGAATTTTCCTTTTTGAACATTTTTTCCTTCAATTTTCAATCTGCTACTGAACTTAATTAAAAAAAAATACTAGGGTAGGTAGGAGATGAGGCCTATAATTAGAATGGACTGTTATGCACAGTTTTTTTGGGAGGGGTACTTTTTATTTATTTTTTTGGCTTTCATGTTGGTTGATATATAAAGGATTGCCTATAGCAACTTTGTCATTAACTTTTTTACTTTATAAGTTGTTAAACTTGATATTAGTAATAGTAAAATTTAAAACTAGACTCAGACATATTCTTGCTGGGTGACTATGGGAAAGTCACTTATAACTCTGTTTACCCCAGTTTCCTCCAACCTTCTAGAATAGTTATATAGATGTTAGTCCTTATTACTGCTAATAGTAATAATAATAGATCACTTTAAAAATTGTTTTTATTCTTTTCTCCTCAATAACCTGGCTATTTTGAAATACAGTATGCTACATCATATTTGAAATACATTATACTACAAACTAGGAATAGGTACTGAATTAATTAAATTTCAAAATATAAGGAAATAAGGAATAGAAGGATTTGAAGCAGTATTTTTCTGGAGTTCTTGTGGGATGGGGAAGAGCATTTTAGTTAAGTAGTATTTAACAATGTCAAACCAAAAAGCTTTACAAAGTAGCTATGATGGTATTGTTGAAAATCAAAAGATTAGATGTCTACTTTCTTAAAGATATTTAAACGCTATCTTAGGAATTTACTGTTTTGGTTGTATGTTTTTGTTTTAATAGTGAGAATTGTAGTTGATTGTAGTATTTTTCATAGAGTTCATAAAATTTAAGTCACCAGCTTGAGTCTTTTTTTTTTTTTTAAGCAATATTTGTTGACCTTTTAAAATGCCATTTCTCCAAAGTCTTAGTATTTTGAAGTCTTAAAACTAACTTTTGGACTTTGCTCTCTCAGCCATAGCAGACTTTGAAGGGCATTTGACCTTTTTAATAATCGCCAGATTTCATAGTAAATCTCTGCCATTTAATTTGTTTATGAAAATTAAAAAAAAAACAAAATATTAACCAGTTCTTTCAAAAACCTGACAGTGAAGAAGCCTTTGGAGGTTTAATTTTAAACAAAATTATAGGCTAAAGAAGCAAAAACAACCTATTGCTTCTTAATGACTGTAGGTTCACTGGTTATAATTCTGAGCAATGAAGTTTCTTTAATAGAAAATTAGAGAAACTAAAACTATCTTTATATATATGGTCCACCTTACTCTAAGATTTAAATGCTTGTTTTCAACTGATTGCTGGAATTTAAGAGAAAAATGTGCATTTATTACAGAAAACATCTATAATAATTCATTTTCTTTTTTTTTTTTTATTAGCTCATTTTAAAGACAAGTTGAATATTGGAATGTTTGAGTTGGAAAGGACCTTAGAGATTTCTTTGGTTTTATTGTTGTCATTTTAAAATTATTTAGCTTATGATCTGGTTGTTCAGAAAAACTTGCTGAAATCTTTTGGAACATTTCATTAATGAATTAGGATATTTTGTGAACAAGAGATCTTTGGAGTCCAAGTATTCAAATTTACTTACTATTTAAAAATTTTACTAGATTTCTCAAGTGGACACAAGGCAATCCTGAGTAGTTAAAGCTTGGGAAGACTGCTTTTTTTGTTTTTTACATTTTGTTCCTTTATTCTGAAAGAAACTACATTAAATAAATATATTTTAATTTGTCATTTTTGCTTATGTCCTCTTAAAAATCTTTTAATTTTGTGTTACAACTTTTTTCTAATATTTAACTTATCTTGGCTTCTTAAATATTTTTCTGACATGTCTGTCAACATTTTTTAAATTGCCTTTATTTCACTTTTAGTAAGTAGAAATTAAATAACTTCTGAGGGCAAATATTAGGTTTTTTCCTTTGCCTTTGTTATCATTGACTTGTCTTGCCCTCTAGTTTAACACCTTGAAAATATTCGATACTTAAATGTTTTTAAAGTGTTAGGACATAGATTTTTTTCCTGAACTTTTAAATGCCAGTTGTAAATCTGGAATAAAAGCCAGAATGGGTGTGTATGAGCATGAATTAATAACCCTTACCCCACCATTTTAGTGGTTTGGCTTATCAACTTTTTACACTTTGGCTAAACTATATTTGTAATTTTATTAAAAGATATAGGAGAAATGCCCAGGGTTTTTTGTTTTTTGTTTTAACTTGGGGGGAGGAGGGAAGGAGAAAGGGGACTGGAGATTTAAGAGGTGGGGTCAGACATTTTTCATTACTTTCCTGTAGAAGGTAGGGCCAAGATTTCTGCTTGACATCTAGAGTAGAGCCTAGAGAGGAGGGACAATGACTTAAGTTTTTGATTTCTCAAATATTGGTAGAAGATGATGTATCCAAAGATGAGGGGAAGGAAGGGAAGAGAAAGGGAAGAGGGGAGAGAGGAGTGTGTGTGGGGAAGAAATAAGTCCAAGGTCTTCCCCCCCCCAAAAAAAAAAATTCAAACTTTTTCTGATACTTGACTACAGTATTTTAAGCATTTGAACAGATAGGTTCTAGAGAATGTTGTGGGAATTTCAAGTTGCTTTGTTTTTTATTTATTTATTTTTTGTTTTGTTTTTTTTTTTAAATTTGGAGCACACTGTTAATGAAAGCCAAGATCATGATTATAGCCTTGTTAGAACCACTTAGCTTTGTTTTGTTCCACAACCATCAACCACCATCCTGCCTTACATCAAAAGGGGAGTGTGTGTGTGTGTGTGTGTGTGTGTGTGTGTGTGTGTGTGTGTGTGTGTGTGTGTGTGTGTGTGTGTGTGTAGCTCCATTGCAACTCAAAAGTCATTTTAGTCCAGTGCTCTTTAATTTTTTAAATAAGGAGGCTGCTTAACTAAGTTGGACATTTTTTTTTTTTGAGTTTTATTTCAATGATTATATTGTACAGAACACCTTGCAAATTTATACTTACCCATATTCTGACTTTATTTATTACAAATTTATCATAGCATTAAAATAAGGATAAATTCAAGTTCATTTCTAGAAGACTTTCTTTAAATTTGATTTTATAATTTTTAGTCTTGCTGCACTTAGAGTCAGAAAGATCTTGGTGCTTCCTGCTGCAAACTATTAATTTTAAGTCTGGGGAAATTATTTAATCCCTGAGCCTCAGTTTCCACATCTGCAAAATGGAGGATAATAGCACTTCCTATCTCAGTCTTTTTGAAGATCAAGTGGAAGTGCTTTATAAACTGTTAAGCAAACGATAAATATCAGTTGACACAACAGGTTTCTGAAATTCAGGATACCTCTCCTCAGGGGCTAAAGAATGTGGTAATTCCCCTCAAGTTTCATTGACTCAGTAATACTTAGGGAACTTTGCTAATTCAGGGAATAAAGAAAATGTACTATTAATTCCAATAATCTGCATGACATTTCTTTTCTTTGCATTATCTACTTTGCTCTGACATCTTGGTAAACCTGTGTATTATATAATTAAAACTGGGTACTAATAGTGAAAAAAACATACATAAGGAAAAGCAGGGTAGTGGAAAGTGAAGGACCTGGATATGAATACCATCTCTGCTACTTAATATCCATGTATCCTTGACCAATCACAACTATATAGCCCATAATTTCCAATCTATAAAATGAGAAGATGTATACAATCTAGATTCTAGTTCCAGTGATGATGATGATGATATTGGAATGATAATAGGTAACCTTTATATATGTAGTACTATGTGCCATGCTGTGCTATGTTTTTACTTATTTTACAGATATTATCTCATTTTTCTCCCCACAATAACCCTGGGAGGTAGGTGCTATTATTGTCTTATAATAATAATTAAAACAAAGCAAACAGTTTAAGTGACTTACCCAAGGCCACATAGCTCTTAAAGGTCTTGAGGTTATTTTAACCTCAGGTCTTCTGTCCTACTTAATAGCCATGTGACTTTGGGAAGTCATTAGAGGTCTATGCCTCGGTTTCCTTATTTGTAAAGTGAGATGATTGGAATAGGTGATTCCTAAAGCTTTCTATAGTTATAATGCCTTATATGTAATGATTTTATTAGGACTTGTCAGTAATGTGGAAGTCGAGCATCAAATAGATCTTTTTTTCTAGAAATTTTGACAGATTGAGAGTGAATCGGAGAAACAAGCAAAGTCAAATTTTTTGGGAGGGGAGTACTCTTTTGGTTTTGTTTTTTTAAAACTAGAAGACATTTTCTGGCATTTTCTAGACTGAAGGAGAGGAAAATGAAAGAGTTGGCAAGGTTAATGGAATAGTATCCCGGAGAGCATGGGATCAACAAATACTGTAAGACAAAATTGCTGCTCTATGTTAGGATTGCATTGCTTTTTTTTTTTTTTTTTTTTTTGTCCGCAATGTGGCTTCAAAATCCTGCCTCTGGCACTTAATAGATGTGTTACATGGGTAACTCTCTAAGTAAGTCTCATCTCTAAAATGAGTTCTTACCTTACTGAATTGTTGAGATAGTAAAAAAGTAAAGTACTTTATTGTGCCTTGAGGCTTTCACTATCAGATATTATTTGCATTTAAATAGATAAAATTTGGGAGTAAAAGACTTTTTAAACTACAGTTCCAATTTACAGCTATTAATAAAGAAGGTGGGTCCAAAATATAATCAGTAACTTTCTAGCATCTAAGGAATTTTGATTTTTACTTTTTCAACATAATATTAATCTAAAAAATAAATGAAAAGGTTGTCTTGCTACATTATCTGAATAAAATTTTTATAACTTTGTGGTTTGTAATTTTTTTTGTAAATTAAATGTTTAGTTAGTTAAAAAATTATGAACTAAGAATAATTTATTACCAAGCTGTACATCATTTGAGATTTCTTTTATATTTGTTAAACATATTCATCACAACTACATACACACATAAACCATTTTAGGAGTTTTCCACTTAGTTTCTTAAAAATAATTCTCTATATTAACATAGTCTTTACATGTCATTTTAAAAGTTGTATTGTATTCCATCGTACTAACATAGCATAACTTCTTTAATTCTTCCCTTCTAATATTGGGCATTTAGATTAGTTCCAGGTTTTTTCATTATAAACAAATGATGTTCAGATTGTTCAAAATGATGTCTTTGTTCAGATTAATTTTTTTCCTCCCTTTTGGGTATCACCTTGGGATATAATATCCAAAGTACAATTATTGGGCCAAAGTATATGAAGTTTTATAGTTTGGTGACCATATTACCCTATTTCTTTCCAGAAAGATTGAACCAATTTACAATGCTACCAACAAGTGCAGTTTTTTTTCTCTATATACTTACCATGATCATTCTTTCTTGTTTTTTGCTTTAATGAACAGTTTTTAAAGCTGTCCCAAAATTTTCCTTGCCTTTTGGCAGATTCTGTTTGCTTGTTTGCTATCAAACTTTGAGCAGCAAAAGGCCCACTTTCTAAATATTTAATATAATGTATTCACCAAACTCATCATATGGCCATATTAAGTATTATTATTTTTACATTATGTGTCCTAGAAAGCATTTCAGATAGTTAAGTTTTAGGTATTGCCTCTTTGTTTTTAGCTAAAATTCCTTATTTTTTGGATCATTAGAATTTTTATGTAAATATTGATGTGTTGGTCATATTTTGTACTTTTAAGAAATTTCTTGCCTTCTGAATGAAAGAAAAGTGTAGCACTTGATAAGAAGTTTAGGTCCAACAACAAATTCATTCTTACTAATTCTATATAAGCTGATTTTTGTTCATTTATGTTTGAGTGTTTTGATTTGAGGAGAAAAAAATTTTTTTGGTCCAAAAATTTATTTAGCTATTAGACTCTTCTTAACCCTTCTGTTACAAGTAGAGAAAGGAGTAGAAGCATTCCAGAAACTGACTTGAGGCAATATTTAGGAGTATGTGGAGATTTATCTTTTGTACATTTCTCTTGTTCATTTGTGTATTCTTCTCTTGTATGTTTGTTGTCTTTTTGACAATGCATTAGATGTGAAATGAAGCTGTAAGAATCACTTCTGTAGGCCTTACCTTTAGTTTAAAACTTTACTATTTGCATCTTTTCAACCTCAGGATGTTACATTTATATTCTTCTGTTTTACTTTTCCTATCCAATTACCATGGTAGTTATCTCTTCCTATATTGTGACTTTCCCTGTTGAGGTTTCAATATATTGTGGATTGGCATAAGAAATTAAATTGGAATTTTTGGGGGAGTTTTGTGGAAGCAACAGATGACATGTGAAAACCAGCAGACTGTACAGAAAAAAGTTTAGAAACTCAGAAATGCATGAAATATGTTTAGAATTGTATACTTTGTACAAGTATTTACAACAAATTTATTTTAATTTCATAAGCATACACATTTTCTTTTTTAAAGTTAAATGAGTAAAACATCGTTTCTGAAAAGTGCCAAAACCAGTAGACTCTACACAATAGCTAGAAATGTAGAGATATCACATTGACCCACATATATCCTGTGACCAAATATAGCCAGATTTTACAATAAGGTACTTTTAAATACCCCATAAAGTTGTATAAGAAAAAACTCAGACTTTTCTGGCATGAAGGGAAGTCCAAAAGATTTTATGCACATTTTTCAGATCATGGGGCACTTCACCCCTAACCCCTGAGATGTAGAAGGGATAACTATATTAATTGTACTTCTGCACGTTTTTCTATAACTTCCTCTTTCTTCCCATTATCATTGCACCATTAAGTGCCTATTTTATGTCAATTACTGTGCCTAGGCATTAGGGATACAAACAAAAAAAATGAAAAAAAATTCATGCTTTATAGTCTTTGAAGATAGGCAGCACATACAAAGATAAGGCCTTTATTACTGATTTTTTTTTTTTTTGTACTATGCAATAGAGTGCTAGCTACCTTTTTCTACTTTTTCCCTTTCCAAACAATCCCTACATAGATCTTAGTGGTTCATAATTCTGTAGGGTTGTATCTACTGAATCAGTTTTGTATTCTATAGGTATTTAAAAGTGTTATGTAAGTTGATGCTGTCTTACCTGCCTATTTCATATTCCCTGCCCTGAATTTTGTGCCCCAGCTACTTGAACTACAAATTACACATCATCTCTTGTTCCCATTTTACAGAAGAAGAATCTGATTTAGAGAGGTTAACTGACTTGTCTGTAGATAAACAACTAATAATTACCCAAAACAAGGTTTGGCTTTGGATTTCTGCACAAATTCAGTATTTTTTGCATACTACCTTACCGCTTAGTATGAACCTGGATTCTTGTGAGAATGGATGGATTTAGCAGGGAAACTGCCAACTTTTCTTAAGGAACATAATGAGTCTGAGCATTAATAGTACTTGCAGATTTATCTAGCAAGTAGCTGGAGATGTGAGAATGGAGTTCTGGTAAGAAATTAGACCTAGATGACATACATTTGGGAGCTGTCTTCATTGAGATAATGATTAAATCCATAGGCCCTGATGTGCGGAATTAGAGAAGAAAGTCTAGAGTGCATTTGATTGGCTCTCGTTCATAGGAGTGAAGAATCAGTGATCCCGCAGGGGATGGTAAGATGGAGCTATGAAATAAGGGAAGAGAGATCATTTCATGGAAGTAAAGGAAAGAAAAAGCAGTCAGATCATATACTCATATATCCATGTTTAAAAGTTACAAGAGGTCAAAGGGAGTGCCTGAAGAAAGACTATCAGATTTAACATTTAAGAAGTCATTGATGATCTTTTAGAGAGAAACTTTAGACAAGTGATAGTATCGGATATCAACTTCATGGGAGTTGAGTGAGGAAATAGAGGTAAATGTAAAATGATTTTAGGATTTTTGTCAGAGAAAGGAGGGAGGAGAGAGAAAAGATGAGTTTTAGGAGCTGACTTGGTAAAATGAAAATTTTAAAGGATAGATGAGGCATGTTTTCAGGCAGCAGGGAAATCCGGTAGCCAGAGGAGATTGTAGATGAGAAGGGATGATGAAAAAGACAAGGCTCTTGGAAGAAGTAAGACCAAAAGTTTGTTAGGATTAACTCTAATAGTGAGAAAGACCACCTTTTCAGGCTGGATCAGAGGGAAAGAAAATGTATGAAAGATGATAGAGTTTGAAGTGTGTAATAATGGAGTTGAGAACTAACAAAATACAACCTGTATCGATCTATCTTCCTTTCACCATTCATTTCATTCATTCATTTAGTTTTAATTTTCAAAACATATGCAAGGATAATTTTTTCAACATTGACCATTGAAAAACCTTATGTTCCAATTTCCCCTTCTTCCCCTCATCCCCTCCCCTAGATAGCATGTAATCTAATATATATTAAACATGGTATATGCTAAACTGTATTTTTCTTAGTAAAAGTAGGAAATGGGATGTTAGATAAAGTTGATGGAGTTTTGCTTCACTGCTTCCCTACCCCCTAATGTTTTGGGGTAGAAGAGAGAGAAATGCTGATGTTAAAGTCAAAAAAACTGAAAAGAACTGAAAGCTGATGTTAAAAGACATCCAAAAAACCCTGGAAAAAAACTGCCAAAATTGGGTTAGGGATAACTCAAAAAGAGAAGTGTTATGAAAACACAGAGAGAAAATACCCCGGAGGAGAGAGTGATCAGTGGTATCAAATACAGTATATCAGAGTTGTAAAACACAGCCACCAACACTCCCTAGTGGGTCCCAAATCAGATTAAAGTATAATTGGGAAATATTTAACAAAAAAAAAATTCAGCAAAGTAGAGATGTTGTAAAATAGAGATAATATTACAGTTCAAACTGTTGGTATGTGATGCAGGATTCTTTATGTATGGATTATTTGGCCCTATTTCTTTTTCAATTTGATATCACTTGCAATAGATCAAAAAGGAGAAAGATTACATAAAGACCCTCAAATTTGTCAATTAAGAGGTCATTGGCAACTTTGGAGAGAGTTTCATTTGACTGATATGTAAGAACCAAATTGCAGAAGGTTGAGTAGTGAGAGGAAAGAAAATGGAGACTACAAGTGTAATAAATAAGTCAAGTCGTCAGGTATTAAAAGCTTACAATATGTTAGGCACTGCTTATAATCACTGGAGTATAAAGGCAAAAACAGTACTTGTCCTCTGGGAACTGACAATATAAAGATAATTTGGTTATAATGTCAGAGGGAAGGTGAGAAAAGCTTCTTTGAGAAGGTAGGATTTTAGTGAGACTTAAAGGAAACAAGGGAAACCAGGAGGCAATTGAAAAGGGATAGAATTCCAGGAATTCAGGAGTGACTGGTGAGAATGCCTGGAGTAGAGAGATGGAATGCCACATGGGAAGAACTGCAAGGAGGCAAGAGTTCCTGGAATATAAAGTTGGGTGAATGGCAGTAATGTAAGAACACTGGAAAATGTGGAATGGGCCAGGTTATGAAGGGCTTTAGAAGTCAAACAACATTGGGGTCGGATGGGAACTGGCATCTTAGAAGCAGAAAATCAGTTTGACAGAGGAGTGGAGGATGGATTGGAGGAAGGAGACTTGAGGCAGGGAGTTAAGTAAGTAGATTTGAGAAAGAGTTGATGATTGAGTTTATGGTAACTGATAAGATGACTAAACGAAATAGTATAATAGAAGAGAAGAGAACCCATGGCAGAGCCTTGGAAGGTATACCAACTGTTATTGGTCTTAATTTAAATAAAGTCTGGAAGAGCAAAAAAAAAAAAAAAAAAAAAAAAAACTAAAGAAAGGTCAAGTAAAAGGAGAACCAAGAAACAATTCATGAAAATCTAAAGAAAAAGAGATTCTTTTTTTTTTTTTTTTTTTCCCAAAACATATGTATGGGTAATTCCTAAACATTAACCCTTACAAAGCTTTCTGTTACAAATTTTTCCCCCCTACTCCCCATCCCTCCCCTAGATGGCAGGATATCCACTACATGATAATTGTTAGAATACTTAAGAAATCGAATATATGTATAGTTATTGCATCATTTTTTGTGCAGGAGAAATCGTATCTACAAGAAAGAATAATCTGATAAAGGAAATACAATGCAAGCAAACCTCAATAGAGAACATGAAAATGTTATGTTGTGGTCCACATTTCACATCCCTCTCTCTGGGTGTATATGGCTCTCTTCACTGAACAATTGGAACTGGTTTGAAGCATTTCATTGTTGAAGAGAGTGATGTCCATTAGAACTGATTCTCATATAGTATTGTTGTTGCCATGTATAATGATCTCCTGGTTCTGTTCATTTCATTCAGCATCAGTTCATGCAAGTCTCTCCAGGCCTCTCTGAAATCGTCCTGCTGGTTGTTTCTTATGGAACAATAATATTCCATAACATTCATATACCATAATTTATTCAGCCACTCTCCAATTGATGGGCATCCCTTCATTTTCCAGTTTCTAGCCACTACAAAAAGGGCTGCCACAAACATTCTTGCACATGTGGGGCCCTTTCCTTCTCTTATGATTTCTTTGGGATATAAGCCCAATAGAAACACTGCTGGGTCAAAGGGTATGCACAGTTTGATAACTTTTTGAGCATAGCTCCAAATTGCTCTCCAGAATGGTTTGATCCGTTCACAGCTCCACCAACAATGCATCAGTGTCCCAGCCTTCTCACATCCCCTCCAACATTCATCTTTATCTTTTCCTGTCATTTTAGCCAATCTGTTAGGTGTGTAGTGGTACCTCAGAGTTGTCTTAATTTGCATTTCTCTGATCAATAGTGATTTGGAGCACAGAAAAGAGATTCTTAAAAGGAAAGGGTATGATTGAAAGTGTTAAAAGATGCAGAGGTCTGAAAAGGGTTGGATTTGAACATTTGACAGTTAACTTGGAGCATTGGTAACTTTGGAGGAAAACAATTTCAGGCCTTATGTTGGACTTTGAGAATGATGAGGGAAGGAAAACCAGCCACAAGAATAAGACTATAGTTTGAAGAAATTGGAGGGTTTAGCTTAGTTTTTTGTTTGTTTCTCAGGTTGAGGAGCATTTTATGTCACTGACCACTCTCTCTTCCTGGATAGTCTCTCCTCTCTAGGGTTTATGACTTCTCATTTTGAGTTACCCTGAAACTATCTTGGCAGGTTATTTCAATTTTGGGGGGGAGACCTTTTGTTTTAACATCTTGTATTTCTCTCTCCTCTACTCAAGAATTACTATTTCTTAAATTTTTTTTTTTTTTTTAAAGAGGAGAAAAAGCAATGGAGCAAACCCCCATCAGTTTGCTTTGAAGGCATTTATTGGTAGAGAGGATAATTAAAGTTGCAGTTAGCTAGAGAAGATGGGAGGGAAATAGGATTAAGGGTAAGTATTTTATTGAGAGAAACTGGGAAAAAGAGAGTGGTGGGGGATCATATCAGAAGATTTCTGAAGTGAAGGGAAGGAAAAAGAAATAGAGCTCAGTTTCCATAACCTCCATCAGTATTGAGGCTAACAAGTACAATTAGAATACCCAAAAGTTTAGGCTGGTTATAAATTCTTATGAATTAGTTGAGAAAAATGTCAATGAGATTACAGGGAGGTTTCTTTATAATATCAAGTTATTTTATGGGGAGGAATATCTATTTGTGTACAGGTCTTATTTAAAACTTTGTTAGATCATAAATTTCTTAAAGGCATGCTGTCACTAAATTTTAGATATTAAGTATCTTGTACATTGTAGTTGTTTAATCTCTGGATTAGACCACCTTTTGAATGGATAACTATTCCAGAGATTAATTTGCAGTAGACACAGATCCACCATATAAAATACTATGCATTTACTTTTGACAGAAATAGCCTCTAGGAGTTGCATAGGGTCACATAGGAAGGTTAATAAAAACACATTTATACTTGGACCTGGAAAACTTTGAAATATCAAGTAAAAAATTGTCTTTCTGATTAGTGCCTTTGTGTTCTCAGGAATCTCCAGTTGATGGTTACATGTCATTTTTTTTTCCCTTTTTTTTTTTTGGAGGGGGGGGCGGGGTTGGTATGGGAAACCTGGCTTGGCTACCCTTTCCAGGTTTAGTTTTATTTACAGATCTGGGCCAGAAAGAGGAGTTCCTTCCAACTCTTCCCACTGTCACTTTCAGGTTCGTTGGAATTTTTCTTCATTGGAGGTTCACTCTATCTGTTGTACAGTCAGAATTGGTTCTTGTTTATTTAGTCAGATTTAATCTGATCATTGCCTTCTTTTTTCCAGGAGTTTGATACCTCTCTCAAGGTCGTCTCTGAAATTCAACCTCAGTCTTTATACTTGTGGCTTTTGTTATATGCTGGCATACTTCTACAAATGCCATCTACAGGGATGTTGTACTATCTTTTCTAACCCTTAAGAATCATGATCCTATAATTAACTTATTTACCCTAAATAGTATTCTTCACCTCACCTCTTCATTTTCTTAGTGTTTTTCTTTTTTCTTTTTTCATTTTTCTTTTTTATATA
Source organism: Myrmecobius fasciatus (assembly GCA_023553655.1). Lineage (NCBI taxonomy): Eukaryota > Metazoa > Chordata > Mammalia > Dasyuromorphia > Myrmecobiidae > Myrmecobius > Myrmecobius fasciatus. The sequence continues at coordinate 345,636 of JAJPUD010002088.1, forward strand.
TGCCTGTTCTTCCTTCTCCCCCCCCCCCTTTTCCCCCACAGGACCCTTTTTTGGCTCTCTCACACTTGGGCTTTAGAAAGGCAAGTGCCTCTCCTCCTAGGCTTAAGAAGTCAAGTGCTTCCCCTCTACCACTTTGGTAATTCAAGTATTCAGTCTCTGTCATACAGCAAAACTTTTGATCTCATCCTTGATTCTCTCCTTTCCACTTAAGTTTTTGTTCTGTACCTTTTCTTCTCAAATTCACAATCTGTCCCTCATGTGCTTCTTTTCATCTCAGCAGATGCCATTCTCATACTTTATTGAGGAAAATGAAAGCCACCTGTTGTAAGTTTCCCTGTGTCTACATTCTACATCCCAGGTTTTTTTTTTTTTTTTTTTTTTTTTTTTTTTT
>JAJPUD010002089.1:0-28312 GCA_023553655.1 Myrmecobius fasciatus
AGTTTTTTAGTTGAGTCTCTAGGGTTCTCTAAGTATACCATCATGTCATCTGCAAAGAGTGATACTTTGGTTTCTTCATTACCTACTCTGATTCCTTTTATCTTTTTTTCTTCTAATTGCTAAAGCTAACATTTCTAATACAATATTAAAAAGTAATGGTGACAGTGGGCAGCCTTGTTTCACTCCTGATCTTATTGGGAATGGTTTTAGTTTGTCTCCATTACATATGATGCTTGCTGATGGTTTTAAATAGATGCTACTGATCATTTTAAGGAAAAGCCCATTTATTCCTATACTCTCTAGTGTTTTTAATAGGAAAGGGTGTTGGATTTTATCAAATGCTTTTTCTGCATCTATTAGTAGGATGATTTCAAAAAGGCCTAGAGACTTACATAACTGATATTAAGTGAAGTGAGTAGAACCAAGAGATCATTGTACACAGCAACAACAAGATTATGTGACAATCATTTCTGATGGACATAGCTCTTTTCAACAATGAGGTGATTCAGGCTAATTCCAGCAGACTTCTGATGGAGAGAATTATCTGCATCCAGAAAGAGGTCTGTGGGGACTGACTGGATCACAACATAGTATTTTCACCTTTTTTTGCTGGTAAATGTGGAAATATGTATAGAAGAATTACACATGTTTAACATATATTGAAATACTTGCTGTCTAAGCGAAAGGGGTCAGGGGAAGAGGGGGAGAAAAAAATTTGCAACACAGGGTTTTGCAAGGGTGAAAACTATGCATATATTTTGAAAACAACCTAAACAAATTGATGTTTCTTATTAAATACCTCAAAGGAAGAATCTGAGTCGCCTAACAAAACCCAGTTTTTTTCTGTCATATAATTTTGTTTCCAGTCTCAAGTCTGATAACTGCAAATCTATTCCTAGACCTCAATACCTATCACAAAATAATATCATGAAATTGAGTTTTAAAATGAGAAGATTTGAGGATCTTCTCCCGAAGCTATGGTGGCTATAAGATCTCTTTCATCAGAGAAGATTCAGCTTCTACTGAGATTGTGACACTACACCATATTTTAGAAGAACCAAGAGAGCTAAGCCAAATAGGGAGAAGAACAGGGGTTCTGAGGGATATGACTAGTAATTATAGATAGAAGTTACAAAAAGGCAAATTTAGATTGTGCCAGGAAAAATGTCTTAACAATTAGAGCTAATGAGAGGTGTTGGATTCCACTTATTTTGAGGCTGAGGTCTTCAGGAAAAAGCTACACTATTTCTTGAGTATTTTACTATGTGGGCTCCTTTCAAGTTTGGATTGGATTAGATGGCCACTGGAGTTCCTTCCAATGCCAAAATTCTTTAAATCTGAGAGGATTCTTGGCAGGCCAGATACCTCATAATATCTGATCATTGTTTGATCTCTAATCAACTCTGGTGGGGTGGGGGAATGAGAAAGGATTCAACAATTTCCACATCATCCCCAATATTCAATATCAACCTATGCAAGGTATAATGCTTTGTACCTAGAGTATATAAGATAGTAACATGGAAAAATAAGCATTGAAAGAAGTAATATGTGGGGACTTTATTGTAGCTCCACAATTTCTAATAAAATGCATTCAATTGGCCAGCATCTAAGAAGCTTAAGCTGTCTCCTTGATATCTTTAAATATAAGTTGGGGAGGTTGGAAATATTTTAAATGACCATCAAAGTCATGGGGATTAGCTAGAGAGCATGGCTCATGACTTGGGTTTCTTGTGTGGTTTTCCTTTCCTTTGGTTCTTTGGTAGGGGTGTGGTTGTGTCTGTTAAAGAAGGGGCAAGAAGTATCTTCCTTCTGTGATATACTGGGATTAGTTGAGTATTGCTCTTAACTGGTGCTAATCTTAACTGCTCCATGCCTTTGTAAATGATTCAATTAGTTCCTATGACCACAAAAAATTAATCACCTCTGATGATGTCATTACAAATTTAGCTAGCCTAGTCTTTAGACAATAAATATAAAACCCATTGTTATATCCTCTTTCTACCACATATCCTTTAGTGTCAAAATTTCCAGAGCTTGTTTTCTGCCAACATAAATATCCAAAATAAATAACCAATGGTCATCACTCTGCTACTAAAATCAATCATCACAGTACTTCAGTAGAGGAATTATTTACCAACAATAATTATTATTGATAATAGAACTACTTCTTTCCTATTTTGTTTCTATCTTCTGCCAAAAAAACACAATGCTTTTCAGACTAGAAAGAGTAGAATATGGTTAGTGGTTAAAAATGAATTGAAGATAAATAAGGAGAGAACTTAAAAACTTCTAGCTATTCTAAATGAGTTAATGTCCCTAGCCTGAATAAATTATACTTAGATATAGTAAAAGAACTTTCATTATTCCTGATTATCATAGTCAACAGTTGTGAAAGAGTTGTCATGAGATTAGAAATGGGCAACTGATATACTGATTTTTGAAAAAGAGGCTAAAGCATATACCAGGAACCATAGACTGGCAAAATTATAAAAGAGAGCATTGACTGGCTGATTTTTGATGAGTTTTTGTAGAAAAGGAAGCATTGACAATAGAAGCTAGAAGAGATTTAAAGAATTAATTATAACAAATTACAGGCAGCATATTATAGTAGGAAAAGTGTCAGTTTTAGAATCAGAGAGCCCAGAATCAAATTGTGACTGTAGCATTTATGTCACATTGGGCAAGTCATGTAATTTCTCTCAGATTTGGTTTTCTCATCTGTAAAATTACAAGATTTAGACTACATGACCCCTCAGATTACTTCTAGATTGAAATCTATGATCTTTAACTTGTTGAAAAAAAAACAGGTTTACCAATGGAAAGATCAAGACAAGGCTTTATATGTTTTCATACATGTTACTGAAACATGAAGTCTTTTTATATTATCTTTCAATAAATATTAAGCACCTTCTACATGTAATATGAGGTAGCTAGCTAGGAGGAACCTTGGAGAAAACCTGTGTTCCAATCCAACCTTAGCCACTTCCTGACTCTGGGCAAGTCACTTAACTCAGTTTGCCTCAGTTTTCTCATCTGTAAAATGAGGCAAACCTTTCCAGTATGTTTACCAAGAAAACCCCAAATGGGGTCAGTGAAGTGCCAGAGATGCCTGAAAATGCCTAAAATAACAACATGCAATATCCTGTACCAAGCATAAGAGATACTAGAGTCATAGAATCATATAATATTAATGCTGGGGAAAATCATGTAAAATCTCATTCAATTCACTTATTTTACTTAAGGGAGACTGAGAAGCAGACATTAGAAACTTGCTCAAGAGATACTGATGATAAATACTACAGAAGTTAAAGCTATGTCTTAGATTTCAAGCCAAACATAGTTTCTATCATACTATTCTGCCTTGCTCTCAGGAAGCTTCCAATCAAATGAAAGAGTTGAAGCAGGAAATTTCAATTCCTCCTAACAAAAGAGATAGTGAGGGGAAAGAGGAGAGATGTTTGAAGGAGAAAACAATCCTCCTAGCTGAAATATGAGAAGAAAGAAAGAATCAGATATGACTCTTGCTGGGTCGTAAAGGAAAAGATAGAGCTCAGTATTTGGAGGGGCATGAAAAGGCATGGAGCACAACTTGAATAATTATTGTGACTATTTTGGTTACAGGAGAATTCAAGATAAGTACAGAAAAAAGTTTGGCTGAATAATAATATGCTTGGAATAATGGCATAGGGAACTAGTTTAAAAACTGTTGTTTTTCAGTCATGCACAACTCTTTATGACTTTATTTGGGGTCTTCTTGGCAAAGATATTAGCATCATTTGCCAAATTGAGGAAAACAGGGTTAAGTAAACTTGTCCAGAGTCACACAGCTAGCAAGTATCTGAAGATATGAACTCACGAAGACGAGTCTTCCTGACTCCAAGTCTAGCACTCTATCCACTGTGTCATCTAGCTCTTCTGTATTCGATTTGTTTGAGGAATGGATAAATGTGAATCTAGAAGATTTCTCTAATGGCATGCTGAAATACTGTATCTTTGACCTTTTTTATTTAACATTTGTCAATGACTTAAATGTAGGCATGTTGGCCAAAATTGACAAAAGACACCAAGCTGTGAAACATGATTACTTTTGAATAGTCCTCAAGATGGCATGAGGACACAATAAAATAATGCCAAGAGGTGGATCCAATAGTATGACACTTAACTGAGTTAATTGTAAAATAGTAGAATTTTTTAAATGAAATTGAATAAATAATAGAGTGAGGCAATAGCAGTTATAGTCAACTTACAACTCACTTTGACTCAGCATTATGATATGCTGCCAAAAGTCTATTATAGACAAATAGAACAAATTTGTGCCTCAGGATGAACATAGACTGGTGAAAAACAAATAAGGTTGGGGCATAACTGGGTCTTCCTGGGACAACTCAAGAAGAACCAAAGAAAGACTCCAGGATGGGATTTAACCAGTGCAAAGGGCAAACATTTCCAGACTAGCTCCTCAGAAACAGCAAATGAGGAGCCTGGGGCTAGCTGAATTTCAGAGGGAGCCTCATCCTGAATTACAGGAACCTTTACTTCTCCTACAATGTGAGGAGTTGGGGATCTGAGTCATGGAAGACAGAGAGTCTTTGTTGATTAGGAATGCCAGGCCCAGCTGTGCTGCTGAAACATGGCCCTGGGAAGAAGAAACCAGCACACCTGGTGAATGAAGAGCCAGGAAAGTAGGGATACTGCTGGCTGTAGGTATTTGGAAGAGGGTGGAGCTTTTTTTTTGGAGTTACAGGTCAGAGAGGATAAGTGAAGTGAAGCTAGAGGCATCCCTCCAAACTCAGGATTAAAAGTGTTTTTACACTAATAGTTCTCATTGTTTTGTTGTTTTATTTTTTCTTTCCTGTTCTTTTTTTATTCTGTTTTTTTATCTTGAATTTAATTCAGCTAAAAAAAAATTTAAGTAAAAAAAAAAGAAATCAGCAAATCCTACAAATTAAGGTTGATTTATAATTTTGTTAATTGTCTAGACTTTAAGAAGTGATGAAGCAAATGCTAAAAATGTATACTCCACTTTGCATTGACAAAGAAGTCTATTAGTTTTTAGCTTCATTAATAGATAGTTGCTGTTCAGAAAATAAAGGTATTTGTTCCATTGAACTTTGTAGGTCAGACCACAGGTGATTTATCTCTTCCTTTAGTTAGTTTATGAGCACTTCTTCTTTTTTTTTTTTTTACAGGGACACTCATTGATAAACTGGAGGAAGTACCACCAGCTTGGTAATTTGAAACCACATTGTGAACTTGAATTAAAGGAACTGCAGATAATTATTGTGAAGAAGAATGGTGGTTAGACCAGAAGAAAGTGATGCTAATTATCTCTGACTATCTGAAGGCTTTCGTGTGTGGCTCAGTAGGGAAAGAGCTTCTAGATAAGGTACATCGTTTGAATGAACTAAGAAGGTGCTGGCAGTAGAGCCTAGATGCCCACAAATAAGGTGTGATGAAAAGTGTATTACTAAAAAGAAGTGAACAAGCATTTATTAATCTACCTGTTACATACCAGGCATTGTGCTAAGAATCTTACAAATGCTAACTGAGTTTAATCTTCACAATAACCCTGTGAGGTAAATCTATTATTATCATACTCAAATTTGTTGTTGTTGAATTGTTTTTCAGTCACATTCAAAACTTCATGGTACCATGGGGGTTTTCATGGCAAAGATGCTGGAGTGGTTGCCATTTCCTTTTTCAGATTATTATACAGATGAGGAACTGAAACAAACAAGTTAAATGACTTGCCCAGGGTCATATATCTAGTAAGAATCTGAGACCTGATTTGAACTCGGGTCTTTCTGACTTAAGCCTCAGTACTCTATCCACTGAGCCATTTGGCTATCTCTAGAGAAGAGAGCCATTGGCCAAAGGAATGATTAGGCTGGATAGTGTGGTAAATTGAGACCTGTTTATAGAGTCAGGAAAACTAAGTTTCAAATCTTGCTCCTGGCAATATCAATTATGGGATCCTGAGCAAATCATCTAATTTATCAATGCTTCCTAGAATATAACTGGAAATTCAGATGAATTGATGGCATGCGTCAGGGAAAGATGTTTACACACTCAGAATTCCTTACGCTGATGAAATTAAAGCTCTGAACATTTTTCCAGGCATTTTTCAGTCACATCCTCCTCTTTTTATGTCACCATTTGGAATTTTCTTGACAAAGATACTGGAGCAGTTTGTCATTTCCTTTTCCAGTTCATTTTACAGATAAGAAAATTGAGGCAAACAGGGTTAAGTGACTTGCCCAGAGTCACACAGCTAATGTTTAATTATGAATTTGAACTTAGGTCTTCCTGGAGTCCAGATCTTTATTCTCCACCACTAAATCACCTCACTGCCTCTAGAACATCCCTTTGGGTCACCTAAATGGAAATATGTGTCTTTATCTAAAGGATCATTGAATTATTCTACAAATAAGACAAACTGGTGAAACTGATTAATAGCCATATGAGAAGGAAGGCTATAGAGCTGTGAAATTTTCTTCAGGAAAAACTCAGAAGCCTTATAAGCTATGATGGGAGTTTTCATCCTGGACAGGTTATATACCACCTCTCAAATGACACCACAGCCCTGAGAAGGCAGGCAAATCTTTGATGAAATATGTTACCACCTTTCAGGCATGGAAGAGAGCTAACTGTCAGGATCTGCAAAAATCAGCAGACCATTTCACTGGGAAGCAGAGAAAGAATGCTAGCTTTGAAGACAGAGAACTTATTGAATTGTGATTACGTAGCCTGTGTGCAAGTCACATTCCTTTTCTGGGTTTTTAGTTTACTCACCTGAAAAATGAGAGGAGTGAACTAGATCTCTGAAGTTCCTTCTAGCTCTAAATCTGATGCTATAATAACGAAATTCTTATAGAAATACACCTGAGAGAGAAGGAAAAAGGATTCTGAAAATGCTTTTATGGACATAGCTGTGGCCAACACTAAAGATAAAAAAACAAGACAGACAAACTATGGAGAGAGAACATTTATTAAGAGCTTGCTGTGTTAAAAGCACGTGTACAGATATTAAATTCTAATAGAGAAAAAGAACATGTAATAGGGAGCCAGAAAGATGGAGAGGAAGTAAAGCTTCAGACAAAGACTGGAGGGAAAAAGGTCTGAAAGGAAGTTGAAAAGGAAGTGAAGGGAATAAATAGATATCTAAGGCCCTTCTTGATATTAAGACATAGTCACTAAACAACACTTCACTGTTTCCTGTGCCTTAAACTTCAGGCAACATCCAGAGAGCCCATTCATCCATTGTATATACTCCCAGAATGTATACATATGAGAAAATCGACCTATACAAGCAATCCCCTGAAACTGCATTGTTTTTGCCATCAAGAGGTTGCTATTGGGCAGTAGTGGCTCTGATAAATGTTTAACAATTTACTCTCTGGAAAAAAATTTACCTATAACAGAGTTTAAAATTAATATACATTATTAAAATTTTCTCCATCTCTTTCTAGAACGGGGTGAGGAAACTTTTTTCTGCCAAGGGCCCCTTGGATATTTATAACATTATTTCCGGGCCATACAAATTTATCAATTTATAGAACTCAAACAGTTGAAGGTTGTTGCACCTAGCTTTCATCTCATCATTGCCAGTAATTGCTTTGACAGGGCTTGACTAAATTATTTCAGTGGTCTTATATGGCCCATGGGCCAGATGTTCCCCACCCCAATCTAGAAAATGAACAAAACAATGAGTCAAATCCTCATTTGTAGGATTTGCCAGTTTCTGAGATATAAAGCTTCACGCTGACAATTTAAATGTTCACACTGACTGTCTTTAGCCAATACAAACTAGTTCCTGCACATCTCTGAACCTTGCTTTCTTGCTCTCTGTTTTACCACAGAGCTTTTCAACTAAGTATAATGAGACAGCCTAACTAAATAGCAACCCAGATGCTTTGACTTTCATATATATATATATATATATATATGCATATATATATATATGTATGTATGTATGTATATACTGCCCTTTAGGGAATCTGGTATTCTTAAGTAGCAGTTATCAGTAGCCATTTTCTTCTTTACCTCTGCAGATTAACTACTTCCCCCACCTCCCACCCCCCCACTTTTCGGATTGGATTGATTATAATGGAGGATAATAAATCCTGTATAAAGATTCATTTTGCATAGTAGGTCATAGATCTTTAGCTGGAAGAGGTTTCAGAGGCCACCAAGGTTAACTATTCCATTTTATAAATGAGAAAACTAAGTACCACATAAATAAGAAGTGCCAAGAAAAAAAAAAGATTTGAACCCAAATTCTCTGCCATTTAGACTCAAAGGTCTGTCCATGTCATGGAAATAATATTCCATTTCATGTGGATATCCAATCTCTGGCAATGTTATCCTTTTAAGAACAAAGAGAGTTATAGTCAGCTTATGAATATACCATAAAAAAGATATTCTCTTTCTCTTTGCTTTTTTTCCATTTTTTTCCACAAAAATATATTCTTCCAAAGCATGTGGTAACATCTAATTGTAAGCTCTGAAGTCAGGGATTAATCCTGCTTTGTATTTAGATGGCAATCATGTATTTAACTTATATATACATATTTAAAATTGATTTTAAAAATTTATTATTGTTTTTGGGTTAGAAAAATTTCTTCATCAGTTTATCTTCTCTATGATTTATGACTTCACAGAATGACTTGGGTACTAAGAGGTTAAATAACCTGCCTAGAGTCAAACAGCCTCTATGTCTCAGAGGAAGGATTTGAACCCAGATGTCTATCCAGTCAGCCAGGCTGTTTGTGATGCAAAATAAATACAAGACAATTTTGAGCCTGCCTTAATCCATAGGATGTTTAGCAGAAGGCTACAACATCTGTGTTACCGAAATCTTCCACAGCCACTCGTGAGGCCTGTCCTGATCCCCCAAATATACTCCAGCCCAACACAATCTGATATAGTCCCTGTATCATGAACTAAGGCTTTGGACGCTTCTTCTAACATGGGAGGATAATGCCTCCTTAATCGGTGCTGATTTATCATCTAATCTAATTCTCCATTAGATAATGGAGTCTACTGACCTCCTTGGTATCTGTGCTAGGAAAATAAGATTAATCTTGTTCAGGGAATGAGATGTGTTAGAGCTACTCTGGTCCTGGAAGCCACAGACAGTGCTGAGAGCAAAAGACTGAGCCAATAGATTGTAAATGGGGAGATAGGACCGCTGTCTTTTCCCAAGATCCTTTGGTGACTAGATTGCTTTCCTCACCTCTTTCCAGTTTATACAGAGGAGAGAGGATATGGAGAGTGAGATGGAATCTCCTCTCTACTGAATGTTATTGAATTGGGAGTAAACATTTATTAATTGCCTATTATGTATTTATTTATGTAATATGCCCACTATCGTCAAGTACTAAGGTCACAAAGCTGAAAAATGATAGTCCTCACCTTTGAAGAGCTTATCATTTCTTATAGAAATCATTGAATTATAGAATTTTGAGTTGAAAGAGATCTTATAAACAATTCAAGATACTTTTTTTAAAAAACAAGGAAATTATTTTTTCCTGGGGGTCAATGACTTGGACTTCATTACCATGCCTCATCAGCAGTCTCACGTTGCTATATCCATCATTCCCTGTCACCTCATAATGGAACATCTTTTTGTTATACCATCTATTTTTTCATCAATGGGTTCTCCTTACCTTCATTTTGAAGATGGACCTAAATTGTTCAACCTTCATCTCTCCTCCTCCATGTGCTGCTGACTTTACAGACTTCATTCAATACCAAACCCATTTAATGGGTATCTTCAATTCCTCACACCTTGGAGATTTATTTTTTTTAATTTGTCTTTCCCCATTACATTGTAAGCAACTTAAATGCAGAAACCATATTCCTTTTTCAAGTATTTGTATCCCAGTACTTAACACACTTGTCTTGGATAAGATCACTTGGGTAATAAATTAATCAATAATCATTGATAAAGCACCTACTGAGACCTTGCACTGTGCTATGTGCTGGAACACAAGAGCTAAATGCAACAGAACCTGCCTTCAGGAAATTTACATAAAAAGAATAATATGTGCACCAACAATTATAGTACAAGTTAGAATGCAGAATTCTTTTTGCAGGGAGTGGTTAAACCCAGAGAGATATAAGACAGTAGAGAGGAAGGAAATCATCCTAGCTGAGTAATTAGGGAAAATTTTGTGGAAAGGATGGCATCTGAGTTGGATCTTCCAAAGAAGAAAATTCAATTCAATTTAACAAGCATGCTTTAAGAGCAAAGTAATGTTTTGGGTGCTGATGATGCAAAGAGGCAGAATCTTCCCTCAAAAAGCTTATGTTCTACTCTAGGGAAATGATATGTTAGATGTGGATGATAGAAGAATATAAAATATATGCAAAGCATAAAGTAATTGGGTAAGGAGAAAAATTACTAACAAGTGGACAATTTAGGAAAGGACTTTTATAAGAATAGGCATTATGAAAAGCAGAGGTCAGGAAAGAAAGCATTTCATATATTGGTGGCAGACTATCCAAAGGTATGGGAATAAAAAATAGAATATTATATACAGTAACCAGTGAGTAGGCCAGTTTGGCTGAAATATAGTGCGCTACAAAAAACAATTTGTAATAAGCCAGGAATGATAGGTTGATACCGCATTGTGGAGGGTTTTAAACAAACATTTCTGCCAAATAGATATTTGTATTTTATCCTAGAAGTGCTAGTGAGCCACTGAAGCTTCTTGAGCTAAGGGGAGCCATGTCTGGGACACTGAGTTAAGGGTTTCCCACAGTTTAGGCTTTCCCACCAAGGTGGGACACAATTCTGGGGTCCATATGAGGATGCAAAAGGATACATCTTCTTTGTACTAGGCAGGATACAATATAACTGCCTGCTACTGTGTTGTAAGGAAGGATCTCCAATGATCTAATCATATGCCTCCCTCAATAGACCTTTCTCCCAGGAGATCATTGTACATGACAACATCAGTATTATACAAAGATCAATTGTGATGAGTGTGACTCTTTCCAACAATGAGATGATTGATGCCAGTTCCAATGATCCGTGATGAAAGAGCCATCTATACGCAAAGAGAAAACTAGGAATTGAATATTGATCATAACATAATATTCTCATTCTTTTTGATGTTGTTCACTTGTATTTTATTTTCTTACTCATTCTCTTTCCTTTTTAATCTGATTTTTCTTGTGCAACAAGAGAATTGTATAAATATGTTTACACGTATTGGATTTAACATATATTTTAACATGTACAAGATATATTGGATTGCTTAACCATCTAGAGAAGGGGGTGGGGAGAAGGAGGGGAAAATCTGAAACACAGGGCTATGCAAGGATCAATGTTGAAAAATTATTTGTTCATATGTTTTGAAAATAAAAAGCTTTAAAAAATAGACCTTTCTCCAATCATTCTTTTAATACTGTTTAGACTCACTCCTCAGTGGTTAGTACATCCCCAATTCCCCTTGGATTATATCATTGCTCATCTAGCTGCATTTCTTCTTCCTTCCATTGCCCTCAACTTTACCCATAGCAATGTCCCACTCCATTCCTACCTATACTTTCTATTGTGTTATTTAATAAGCCTAGTCCATAATTAATAAATTTCCTTTCATCATAAATCTTTTCCTTTCTTATTCCTTTCATCTTCTGGGTTCTTACTGAGCCTTGGTCCACTTTTGATGACACTGCATCTTTTGCTTCCCCTTTCCAGTATTAATTGTACTTTGACTCATACCCCTGATTCATTGGTCATTATGGGGGAGTCAGAATGCACCTTGGTCCTTATTGTCACTTCTAGACCCATTTCTACTACCATCATGCAGCAACTCTTTCTCCTATTCACCCTCTCCAATTTTATCTCCCAATAAAGATTCTGCTTGAATGTGGCCACGATCATTCTTCTTTCTTCCTTGAAAAGGTCAGTGTTCACCTAACAATGTTTTTTCTCCATCCTAAATCTTACCCACATATTGGAGGTCTTCCTATATGCTCAGTTGATGTTTCTTTAATGACATTAATTTATTCAATTCCTGTAACCACTTCCTCTACTCTACCTCAAAGAGACAGAAATCCTCATATATTTGACTGCCACCACCCATGTTCAACTTATGTTTTTAATGAGTTCTGAACTTCTTTTATTTGATCATATTCTTCAATTATTTGATCTTTCTCTATGCCTTAAAATCCTAATCCTGTTCTTCACCCTCACTATGAACTTGTCTCTCTATGGCTTACTTATTTCTCTGCCCTGGATGCACTCTCTCCTCCTTTTTTCATCTTAGCCTTTGGTGAGCCATTGTAATGCAATACTCTCTCAATATTCAACTGCTTTGTTCCCTTGTTCTATCACTAATAATACCTCAGATCTTTTCAAACCCCAACTTTGGATTACTCTAACCATCTGTCTTTATTCTTATTCATAGCATTACTGAATGGAGCTGAAGAAAATCACAAAGTTGTTGACTGGATTCAATACTAATTACTAATTTCAACTGAGTCTTCAATGCAACTTTTTTTAGACTTTGATGACATATGCATATATACACTCTACACATGTATATACATATACATAGATATCTATAATCATGCATATACACATATGCATACATATGTGTATATGCATATATGTAAGACCATACTATGCTTCTTTCTACTTGTGGATAGCATCTTCCTTTGTAAGTCCAAGTCTTTCCATATTTTTTTTCCTAAATCCACCAGCTCATAATTTCCTATCCCACAGCAAATTTCAACATTATATTGTCTAGTTATTTTAAGTAGTCTAAAACAATATTGATTAATATAACTGACATATAGTGTAGTTTTCCTAATTTTCTTATTTGATTAAATCTATTTTAATTTTGAGGTTTGTCTCAGATCATGATTACTACCTCTGCTTTTTTGCATAATAAATCCAAATCCTCGTATTTATTTTATGTTTGTGTGTAGCTCTCATTTTCATAACATTTTCTGAAAGCAACATATTGTTGAGTTCAAATTTTTAATCTACTATCTATTTCCATTTTATGGGTGAATTCATCTAATTCACATTCTAAGCCATAAATACTTGTTTATTTTCCTCTTTCCGATTTTCCTCACTATCCTTCTCACTCTATTCCTATCCTTTCTTGCTCTTCTGCTTTGCTTCTACCCTTCATTCTCTTGCTTCTATCCGAAGTTAAAAGATTTTTACATCCTTCCAAATATACCTACACATATGTATATGTATGTATATGTATAGATATTTCCCTCTTTATCCCGTTCTCATTGATTTACACACCCTTCTATACCCTACCCTTGTCCTATTCCCTCACCCTGTTATTTCTTTATAAATTTAGAAGACATTTCCTTCAACCCACCCACCCCTCCAAAAATCTCCCCCTTATCCTTTCCCCCTATTCTATCCCTTTGCCCTCTTATTTCTTTCTGAATTTAAAAGATTTTTAATGCTCTTCTAGATAAATATAGATATAGGTACATGGGTTTCCCTCTTCAACCAGCAACCTAGCTCTGGGTATATCTGGTTACACAGCTGCTCTTGTCATTCCTTTATATTTGAAGGCCCTAAAATATTCTCCTATACAAGGTAATGAGTAAACAAAATTATCATTCTTTGCAGGTGATATGATGATGTATTTAGAGAATGCTAGAGAATCAAGTAAGTTTTTAGTACTACCCATCCTCCCCAATCACATTCTTTTATTTCCTTTGTTGCTTCATTTATATGAACTAGTCATTCCAAAATGTCTCATTTTTAATTTCTCCCTACACAATATGTGTAGACATACATACAATATGTATATAGGGATGGGTGGTATGTATATGACTATATTTCACAGTATATACATGTATATGTATGTATGTACATGTGTGTGTATGATTTAGAATCACCCCATAATACTCAATTTGGTCAATTCATTGTTGGTGGAGTTGTGAATTGATTCAACCATTCTGAACAGCAATTTGGAGCTATTCCCAAAGGGCTATCAAATTTTGCATATCCTTTGATCTAGCAGTGTTTATACTGGGCTTATATCCCAAAGAAAGTAATAAAGCAGGGAAAGAGACTCACATGTGCAAAAATGTTTATTGCAGCCCTTTTTTAAGTGGCAAGTAATTAGAAACTGAGTGGATGTCTATCAGTTGGAGAATGGCTGAATAAGTTATGGTATATGAATGTTATGGAATATTATTTTTCTATAAGAAATGATTAGCAGGATGATTTCAGAGATCCCTGGAGAAACAACATGCATTGATGCTGAGTGAAATGAGCAGAACCAGGAGATGATTGTACACAGCAACAAGATTATATGAAGATGAATTCTGATGGACATGGTTCATTTTAACAATGAGATGATTCACAATTTTGATGGACATGGTTCTCTTCAACAATGATGTGATTCAAACCAGTTCCTATTGTTCAGCGATGAAGATAGTCATATACATCCAGAGAGAGGCCTGTGGGAACTGAGTGTGAACCATAACACAGCATTTTAACGCTTTCTGTGAATATTTCCATGCATTTTGTTTTCCTTCTTAGGTTGTTTTTTCTTCTTCTCTTTCTAGATCTGATGTTTCTTGTGCAGTAAGATAACTGTATAGATATGTATACATGTATTGTATTTGTCATATAATTTATCCTATTTAGCATGTATTAGATTACCTGTCATCTAGGGGTGAGGGGTGGGGGGAAGGAGGGAAAAAGCTTGGGAAAAAAAAAGTTTTTGCAAAGGTCAATGTAGAAAAGTCACTCATATGTTTTGTAAATAAAAAGCTTTATATAAAAAAAAAACAATGAGGTGATTCAGACCAATTCCAATAGACTTGTGGTAGAGAGAGCCATCTGCACAAAGAGATGGGACTGTGGGGATGGCCTTTGGATCACAACATAATATTTTCACCTTTTTGTTGGTGTTTTGCTTCCTTTTTCTTTTCTTTTTCATCTGTTTTTCCTTTTTGATCTGATTTTTATGGAGCACTATAATTGTAGAAATGTGTATAGAAGAATTGCACATATTTAACATATATTGGATTACTTCCTAATTAGAGGAGAGGGTTGGGGTATGAGGGAGAAAAAATTGGAATACAAAGTTTGGCAAGAGTCAATGTTGAAAATGTATCCATGCATATGTTTTGAAAATAAAAAGCTTTAATAAAAAAGTGGAAAAAAGACTAGGGGCCTCATGTGTGTCTATCAGGTTGCTGAGTCAGAAACAATTGAATGACTTAACAACAGCAATGTCTCATTTGATGATCTCCTAAGCATGACTCCTAGATTTATATATCTAGCTGAGTTATTCTCCTGAATTCCAGTTACCCAAAACCAACTAGATAGCCATAGGAAGTCCCAAAATAGATAGCTTGAAGGCATCTAAAATTCAACATCTACAAACCAGAATTCATTGTTTCTCCCCAAAAATCATCTCTCTTTTGAACTTTTTTATTACTATTAAGGGCATCGCTGTCCTTCTAGTTATTAAGATTCATGTACTCTATTATCTTGAGTTCTTCATTCTTCCTCATTCCCTAAATCTATTATGTTGTGAAATCTTATTATTTCTACCATCACATTATCATCTATATAATCCCCTTTGCACAATCACCACTCTAGTTCAGGCTTTTGTCACCTGTTGTTCAGACTATTGTACTAATCTTATTTTTTAAACATTTAAAAAATTTTTTTTCAACATTTACTTTTTTTGATTTTATTTTTTCCCTCCTTCCCCTTTCCTATCCCCAAGAAAACAAGCAATCTGAGATAGATTATACATTTACAATCATATTAAACATTTCCACATTAGTCATGTTGTGAAAGAAGAATCAGAGCAAAAAGGAAAACCATGAGAAATTTTTTAAAATATGAAACTGTATGCTTCAATCTACATTCAGACTATAGTTCTTTCTCTAGATGTAGATAGCATTTTCCATCATGAATCTTTTGGAATTGTCTTCAATCATTGTATTACTGAGAAGAGCTAAGTCCATCACAGATGATCATGACATAATTTTGTTGTTACTATATACGTTTCCTGCTTCTGCTCACTTCAACAGTTTATGTCTATCTTTCCAGGCTTTTCTAAAATTTGCCTGCTCACCATTTCTTTTCTTTTCTTTTCTTTTTTTTCCTGAGGCAATTGGGATTAAGTGATTTGCCCATCCATCACACAGCTGCTCACCATTTCTTATGGAACAATAGTATTTCATCACATGCATACACCACAATTTGTTCAGCCATTCCCCAATTAATGGGCATTCCCTCAAATTCCAATTCTTTATCACCACAAAAAGAGCTGTTATAAACCTTTTTTTTAAAAAAACATATATGTTCTTTTCCCTTTTTTAATGATCTCTTTGGAATACAGACTTAGTAGTGGCATTGTTGGATCAAAGAATATGCAGTTTTATAGCTCTTTGGGCATAGTTCCAAATTTCTTTCCAGAATAATTGGATCAGTTAACAACTTCGCCACCACAACATGCATTAGTATTTTTTTTTTTTTGCTTTTTGTTGAGGCAATTGGGGTTAAGTGACTTGCCCAGGGTCACACAGCTAGGAAGTGTCTGAGACCAGATTTGAACTCAGGTCCTCCTGACTTCAGGGCTGGTGCTCTAACCACTGTGCCACCTAGCTGCCCCGTGCATCAGTATTTCAATTTTCCCACATTCTCTTCAACATTTATCATTTTCCTTTTCTGTAATATTAGTCAAACTGATAGGTGTGAGGCAGTTTTTCAGAGTTGTTTTAATTTGTATTTCTGTAATCAATAGTGATTTAGAGCATTTTATATGACTATAGATAGCTTTAATTTCTTCATCTAAAAACTACCTGCTCATATCCTTTGAATACTTAGCAATTGAGGAATGATTTGTCTCATAAATTTGACTTAGTTCTTTATATATTTTAAAAATGACTCCTTTATCAGAAACATTTGCTGCAAAATTGTTTCCCATCTTTCTACTTCCCTTCTAATTTTGATTGCATTGGCTTTGTTTTGTGCAAAAAAAATAGAATTTAATATAATGAAAATTATCCATTTTGTATTTCCTTATATTCTCTATCTTTTGTTTGGCCATAAATTCTTCCTTTCTCCATAGATCTTACAGATAAACTATTCCTTGCTTTCCTAATTTACTTATATTGTTAGCTTTTATGTCTATTTTGACCTTATCTTGGTAGATGGTATGAGATATTGGTCAAAACCTAATTTCTGCCATACTATTTTCCAGTTTTCCCAGGAGTTTTTTTTGTCAAATAGTGAGCTGTTATCCCAGAAGCTGGAGGCTTTGAGTTTATTGCACAGTAGTAGATTACCATGGTAACTGACTTGTATTTTATGCACCTAATATATTACACTGATTCACCAATCTATTTCTTAGCCAGCACAAATAGTTTTTTAAAATAGTATTTTATTTTATCAAATACATGTAAAAATACTTTCAACATTCATTTTTGTAAAAACCTTTTGTTTTAAACTTTTCTCCATCCCTCCGTTAATTCCACCCTCCCTAATACAGCAAGCAATATGACACAGGCAAAATACGTGTAATCCTTTTAAACATATTTCCATAATTGTCATGTTGTACAAGAAAAATCAGAACAAAAGGAAAAAAATACACAAGAAAGGAAAAACAAACGAACAAAAAGGTGGCTCTACTATGCTTTGATCCACATTCAGTCTCCTTGATTCTCTCTCTGAATGTGGATGGTATTTTCCATCCCAAGTCTGTTGGAATTGCCTTAAATCACCACATTGTTCAAAAGAGCCAAGTCCGTCACATTTGATCATCACATAATCTTGTAGTTACTGTGTTCAATATTCTTTTGGTTCTGCTCACTTCACTCATCATCAGTTCATTTAAGTTTTTCCAGACTTTTCTAAAATCAGCCTCCTCATCATTTTTTAATAAAATATCCCATTATCTTCATATACCATAACTAATTATCCATTCCCCCAACTGATGGACATTCACTCAATTTCTACTTCCTTGGCACTGCAAAAAAGAGCTGCTACAAACACATTTACACATATGGTCCTTTCCCCTTTTTTTATAATCTCTTTGGCATATAGACCCACTAGTAAGATTGCTGAATCAAAGATTATGCAGTTTTATAGTCCTTTGTGCATAGTTCCAAATTGCTCTCTGGGATGGTTGGATCATTTCACTACTTCACAATGTATTAGTATTCCTGTTTTCCCACATCCCCTCCAACATTTATCATTAATTTTTCCTGTCATCTTAACCAATATGAGAGGTGTGAGGTGGTACCTCAATGTTGTCTTAATTTGCATTTCTCTAATCAATAGTGATTCAGAGCATTTTTTTTCATGTGATTAGAAATGGCTTTAATTTCTCCATCTGAAAATTGTCTGTTCATATCCTTTGATCACTTATCAATTGAGGAATGTGGTATTCTGATAAATTTGAGTCAATTTTCTATAAATTTTAGAAACACTGGTGTTTCTTTATTAGAAACACTGGCTGTATAATTTTCCCCCAGCTTTCTGCTTCCTTTCTAATTTTGGCTGCATTGACTTTATTTGTGCAAAACATTTTTTTTTAATTTAAGGCAGTATCATATGGTTTTGCTGATTTTCACTTTAAACTATAATTTTAGATCTGATACAGCAAGGCCACCTTCCTTTGCATTTTTTATAATTTTTCTTGAGATTCTTGAGCTTTTAGTTGATTCTCTAAGTATATTATCATATCATATCATATCATCTGCAAAGAATGATAGTTTCATTTCCTTCTTGCCTATTGCAATTGCTTCTTTTTCTTTTTCTTCTCCTAGTGGTGATAATGGGCATTCTTGTTTTATTCCTGATTTCATTAGGAGGGCTACTAGCTTATTCCCAATATATGTAATCCTTGCTGTTGGTTTTAGATAGATATTGCTTATAATTTTGAGGAAAACTTCATTTATTCTTACGTTCTCTAATGTTTTTAATAGAAATGGGTACTACATTTTATCAGAAGTTTTATTTCTGCATTTATTGAGATAATCATATGATTTCTGTTGGTTTTGTTATTGATGTTGATAGTTTTCCCAATATTGTATTCTGATATTAATACCACCTGGTGATTGTGTATTATTATGGTGATAAATTGCTTGATCCCTTTGAAAATATTTTATTTTAAAATTTTGCATCAATATTCACTAAGGAGATTTGACTATAATTTTTTCTCTGTCTTGGCTCTTCCTGGTTTATATATCAGTACCATATTTGTTTCAAACAGTTTTTTATAGCATTGGAATTAATTGTTCTTTAAATTTTTGGTAGAATTCACTTGTAAATGCATCTGGCCCTGAAGAGTTTTTTTTTTTTTTAATTCTTTTGAGTTCAGTGATGACTTATTCAATTTCTTTTTTCTAAAATGGGTTTGCAATAGCTTTCTAATTAGTCTCCTTGCCTCAAGATACTGTAGGATCCTAAAGTGATCAGTTCTGAATACTAGGAAGATGTCTTGGAAGCTGTAAGGTTGAAAATGGCTCTTAAATATAGGAGTTAGTGAAAGAGTTGAACTAAGAATTCAACCAGAAGTCATGGCTAGAGATAAGAGAGAGCAGCACTGATCTTATTTCTGAAACATTTGATGTCCAATAATTATCTCTTGCTCTTATCATGTAACTTACCCAATAGGACCTGGTTTCAAGTCCCTCCTCTCACATTTATTGTGTGATGCTGGACAAGAAATTACACTTCTCCTATGTTTGGTTTCCTTATTCTAAAATGAAAGGGAGGGTTATTGGTGGAAGGACTCTCCTCAACTGGAGGGACTTCCACATCTGCCAATGACATCACATATCCAGTCCCAATCACCTGATCATGAGGGTATTGATTCTTCCTAAGTACCAGTCTAGGTTAACTGCCACCAGGTGAGCAATGGTGTCCATGCTCCTTACCCAGATCTAGGTGCTACCATCTAGAAGCAGCTCATTCCACTTGCTGCCCCATTGTCTAGCTAAAAATAACAATTAGCTTTTTATACATAAGCATATATAGCATGTATAGCATAAGCAGAAGAGGAGACAAAAAATATTCTGTGCCTCAGGCCCAACTTCCACTCTAACTCTACCCCTGACCCCAGCTAGCATTCCCAGAGACACAAGAGGTAAAGTGATCACACAGGTAACCTGACAAACCAGCTTAGTTAGCATTGTTTAAGCACTTATTATATTTAAGACACTGACTGCTAATTAGCTATGATATTATTTCCTAGAACTTTTGTGATAGAAAGGACCTTAGAAATAGGCCAGATGTCACGAATGGGCCATCTTGGCCAAGGTCACAAATAACTAGTTAGGGCAGAGCTGGGGCTCAGGACTGAGATCTCCCAATCTCAGATCAGCTTTCTTTCTTGTCTTTCTTTTAATCTAGTCCTAACCACTCTTGTCTATGTTTGGCATTTCATATCCTATACTTTAGATTTTTTTGTTGCCTTTGTTATAGAAGTAATTGGGATGGAAGAAAGGGAGAAAACTGGGGAGAATAAAGGGGACATGGCTGTTAATTTAATTAATTATAGTTTTAAACCTGTATCTTTTGTACCTAAAAATACTGTACCATCAGGATATATTAATATATACCTATGTACATGCATGTGTCTATACATATACACACATACATATTGTGTATATATATTACAATAAGTGGTTTTGGTAGTATGAAGTGCTTAGAATAGGTATATATGGGGCTTTTAAAGACCCTTTTACCTGTCAAAATATTCATTACCCAAAATACTGAATAAGTAAATAAATAAAATGAAAAAAATGTATGATCCTATGATCCCCCTCGACCCAAAAAAGCAAAATCAATTGGCCTCAAAATCCAAAATTATTTAAATTTTTAAACCTAATTTTGAGAGATTGAAGATGAATAAAACCTCTACTGTATCTGGAAGGGACAGTGGAATCAATTCAATTCCTGCATTTCCTTTATATATCCCACTGTTTGGTGCAAAAATATGATTGAATGACACATAGTTCCAAAGTAGTCAAAATTTAGTGCTAGACATAAGCCAAAATGAAGAATACTATTTGGCATCTTCCCATCATTCCTAGATACAATTCCCATAAAAGATATCCCTGGCCCTTTCCAAAAAATACGAAGACAAAAAAAAAAAAAGAAAGAAAGAAATAAGAAGTAGGTAATGCTTTCAGACAGTTTTCATTGAGCCTCTTTAGTCAGTGCAGAAGCAGTTTTCCCGATCTTTGTAATTACAAATAATCAGGTACTTCTGTTAATGATAAGAAGACTTTGAAGCTATTTTCTACACATATTTTTATGGGGTCTGCCTCTTCTATTCATTTAAGCCATGTCAGCCTGAGATTTCTTGGAGGAAACCAAATGGATTGTCATACTCCTACTAGGATGATAGCTGGTCCACTCTCCATCTGCCAAAGCAGAACATCCTACAAATTTCAGTATTCTGGGATATCCTGGCTCCCCTAGCTCTTAACTGGGGTTGTTATTCCTGAGGAAGCCTCTAGGTCATCTAAGTCGGGCCCAGTTTCTGTTCAAGGAAACCACACCTACCCATTTGCTCTAGGAATTGTGAGGTAACCATGGCAACCTAAATTCCATGCTAACCAAGGTTTATATCAATTAAGCCCAGGACAACCTGTCTTTTACTACCCTCTGCCTGTCAAGGGAATGGAATTATCTTAAACTGAACTAGAACATTGTTCTACTCCTCCCCCCCCAAAAAAAAATATTTTCCATATAGATATACCCATCCCAACAGAGGACAGTTTCCTATATCTTAACTAGGCTCTAAGCAATAAAGTTCTGATACCCAAGTCTATCAACATTGGGCTCAGCCACATCTGTCCCACTTTAGGGATCCAAAATATCTCTACTAAATCCATACTAGAGACCGACTTCCTCTACTTCCACAACTACATTGCTCTCCTCCATCCCATTGAGTTAAGAACTCAGTGCATGTCTAAGTACATGTCACAGAATCAAACTTAAAAGTGAATTTAGAAACCATCTAATCCAACTCACCTCTGAAAAATAATTTCTTTTAAAACATGGAGGGTGCATGGTTATTTATACTTTGCTTGAAGGTTTCCAGTATGGAAAAACCTTCTAGCTCCAAAGGGAGTCCTAGAACGTCCACTTTGGGGTAATTTGTCTTGTAGGGAAATTTTTTTATGTCAAGTCTATATCACTTTTGCTATAGGTGATATAGTAATTATTTCTGTCCTCGGGGGTCAAATAGTCTAGCCCCCTTTCTATATGATAGTCTTTCAACTAATTAGAGATAGTTGTCCTGTCTTTTTTAAACTAAATATCCCCAATTCTGTCAGCTATTCTTCATAAGCATGATCTTGAAGTCTTTTGTAGCTATTCTTTTTAACAACCTTTGCATACTCTATAGATTATCAGTGTCCTTCCTATATTATGCTACCCTATATACAACCCAGATGGCTGGGGAAGAATATGATTAGGTCCTAATTTAGTAAAAATAATGAATCTTCTGAAAAGATCACATGTATTTGAATTTGAACTGTTCAAAGTTAAAATTATACAAAATATGCTCATTGGTTCCAACTCAGTGGAAATAAATGAGACTACTTCATAGAATTCATTGTTCACATTAATTGGAAACAACAGTATGATCACCTTCCTAGTCCTAAACTTTATCTATTAATTTAATCTAATAACATTAGTCCTTATGGTGGCCATATTGCACTGTTAACTTTTTGGGTTTGAGTCCATTAAAACCATCAGATTCTCTTCAAATTACCATACCTCCACTATCTAGTATGTGTGGAAGTTGATTTTTTTTGAGCTCCTATATGACTGCATATTTATTTCTATTAATTTTACCTTATTCAATTCAACCCATTGTTCTTGTCTGCATACCTATATGGGTGTCCGTCTATGTCATTTAATAATTTAGATATTTATCTTAGGTTTGTGGGACAACTAGGTAAAAATACCAGGCTGGGTTCCTCTTTGTCAATTCGAATACAACTTCAAGCATTTATTAGTTGTATTACCCTAGACAACTCACTTAATCCTATTTGCCTCTGATGCTTCATCTATACAATGAGTTGGAAAAGGAAATGGTAAATGACTTCAGATTCCTTGGGATCATGAAAATTCAGACATCAGTGAAAAATGACTCAAGAACAACAGCAACCCAGATTTGTGCCACTTTCAAAATTAATAAAGAATGTTGTCAAGTCATTGACAAAAATGCTAACCACTAAGAAACAAACATAATTACTAAGATATTCCTCTAGATACTTCCTTTTTAAATTGACATTAAATCATTAAAAAATGACTATTTGGGGGTTTTGATACAATGGATTCTGAATCTATTTAAATGTACTCTAGTCCAGGAGTGTTAAAGTGAAATGAAAACAGAGGTCACCAAACTATATATAAGTATCCTTGAAGGTGCATATTGGTTTAGGAAACCACATATTGACATTATCTATATTTTATTGTATTTTTAATACTTCTCCTCCAGTTCATATTATTCTACAAGAAAAGCAGAAGAGATTTCCTCACATTCCTTGCTAAAATATGGGTAAAAATTATTTACAGCATTTCTTCAGTGTAGGAATGTTTGCGGAGAATAACAATGATGTAAGGCTAGCACACTCAATTCTTGATGAAGCTATGACATATGTCATTGCTTCCTTAGAGAAGCCCTGAAGTCAAGAAGACTTATATAGAAGTCCTATCACTGACACATGTTGGTTGTAACCATGGGCAAGTCATTTAGCATTTCAATGCTTAACATAATTCTCTAAGATTATAAATTACAGAGAAGGTGCTGACTTGGATTAATAGAAGCAACTTTTTCAACTAGGAGTTGCCTATATCAATGAAAAAACAGATCCAGTTCCCATTCCTCTCTTAAAAAAATTATATGCTGTTTTCAATCAACAAAAAATAACTTCTTTCTTTTCCACCTATACTATCCTCTCCCACCTGAGAATAAAAGACAAACAAGAGCTTTGTTTAAAACATGTATTCAAGCAAATCTAATTTCCACAACAGCCATGTCCAAACATAAATATGCTTCATTCTGTACTCTGAGTCCTTCAGTTCTCTGTCAAAAGAAGAGTAACATGTTTCATCAACAATCCTCTGGAATTCTGATTGTTTATTATACTGATCAGTTTCAAATTCTTTCAGTTTTTCATCTCTAATATAGTTTCATTATATAAATTATTCTCCTAGTTCTGTTCATTTCATTTGTTCATATACATCTTCCCAGGTTAATCTGAAACCATCCCTTTCATAATGTCTTACAACATGATAGTGTTTCATTACATTTAGATGGCACAATTTGTTTAGCCATTCCTCAATTTTTATTCACCTCCTCAGATTGGCATTCCTTGCCACATTAAACAGAGCTTTTATGCATCCTTAGAGCTTGTTTTGCTTAGGAACAATCCCTTTGTAATTTACCTATCTTCTAATTCTCCCTTCCCCCTTTTCCCCCTTTTCTCCTATTTCTCCATTGAATGAGATGTATTTCTGTACCCTACTGTTTGTGAGATCAGTTCAGAAGAGAATGAGGTTCAAGTGTCAGATATTCCCTCCTCCTCCTTGTTTATAAAATCATCTAAATTTATTTAACCTCCCTTTCTCTTCTCTCTCTACCCCCAGTGTATTTCTTTCCCCCATTTCTTTACTTTTCTTAAGATCAAGACAGGCCTTATTTAATTAGATTTATTCTATGATCTATGAATGATAAAATTCATAGTGAACACATTTATCATCTCTCCATATTTAAATGTAAGCATTTATACTTATTTAGTCCTTTATGATACTTTATTCATGTTTATCTTTTTATATTTATCTAAACTCGTGTTTGAACTTCAAAGTTTCTATGGAGTACTTGTCTTTTTTTTTTCCTGAGGCAATTGAGGTTAAGTGACTTGCCCAGGGTCACACAGCTAGGGAATGTTAAGTGTCTGAGAGCAGATTTGAACTCAAGTCCTCCTGACTTCAGGGCTGGTGCTCTATCCACTGCACCACCTAGCTGCCCCTATGCAGTGCTAGTCTTAAAAATGCTTGGAAGTCATTATCATTTTGTATTGTAATCATGTGATAGCATATTTCAGTCATTTTTTAAGTCATGTCTGATTCTTCATGACCTCATTTGGGGTTTTCTTGATAAAGATACTAAAGTGGTTTGTCATTTTCTTCTCCAGCTCTCCAGTTCCAGAGGAACTGAGATAAATTAGGTTAAGTTCCCTTCTTGGGATCATAGCTAATAGATATCTACCAGATCTGAACCAATGAAGATGAGGTTTTTTGACTCTAGGCCTGGCACTTTATCCACAGTGCCACCTAACTGCCCAAGATATCATGCCTTGTAATAATTAAAAGTCCATTTATTTTCTCTTGTAGTATTATCTCAATGTGTATTTTCTAGATATCTTCGGAAGTGTTTGACTAGGGATGAGGAAATGGAGAGCTTGCTGTACTCTACCATCTTGATTCTTTCTCTCTATTCTTATGTCTTAATGATAATCCCAGAATTTTGCTGGAATTGAAGTCAAGCTCATCATTCTATACTTTATAGAATCCATTCTATACTTTCATTTTTCAATATCTGTTCTTTTTTAAACTGTGGAAGATTGGAATTGAGGGAGGCAGTCAACTGAGCTCCAACATGGGCAGTCAGCCTGTAACTTTTGTAATTAATCCCCTTTATGTGTTTGTCACCTGAATACACTCTCTAAGATGAAAAGGGAAATAAGAAAATGACTCTTGTGTAGCATTGATAGCATCTAAAGACTTGACAGAGAAACTTTGGGGAAGGTTGTTAGGTATAGAGAAAGCAAGGGCACACAACTGCCAGTAGTAGTCATTATCAGCACCTAATATAGTGACTGGCATATTGATTAATTGATTCATCCTGAGGCTTTTTTAAAAAATACAATGCAACACAATAAACATTTACTAAATGACTGCTATATGGCAGACACTATGCTAAATGCTGGGAGTACAAAAAAGAAAAACAGTCCCCATTCTACACAAGAAAAGAATCTGAAAGGGGGATGGGAGAAGGTACAGTGAGGAGCATGTCGATGGTAAAATCAAATCCAAGGAGTGCAGCTGGTAGGAAATGAAGAGTTGGCTGGATTCCTAAGCCATTTTTAAATGGATACATTGGGAGGAAGTTTTCACTTGGCTTTTTATCCCTCCAATCAGAAAAGCAGAAATTACTAAAAGTGCTGATGATTTGTGAGTAACAAAGTCAACATAATGTTAAGTGATGATAAGTTTGTGATGAACTTTTGGGAGGGTGGGAGTGGCAGGGATGATGGTGGTAGAATCAAATTTAAATTCAGCCAATGGGAAATGAAGTGCTGGTTGAGACCATTCAGGGCTATGCTCTTCATTGGTGATTAAATGAGGTATCATGATGTAAGACCTCCCCTGGACCACTGTCATGGAGACTAGGCAGAAAATAGGAATGCTCCCAAATTTTCTCCAATTTCCCTAAATTCCTGGGGCATTTTAACCTTGGAATTCCCTTCCATTGGTAAAACTAAGATATTATTCAGAAAAAGTGAAAGAGGAATACTGTGAACTTTGCTGGCTTCCCGTGCTTCTCTGGCCAGCATTGTCTTATGACAGATGTTGGAGAAACACAGGGAGCTGAGACCACATGGAACATTGTAAGCTACCTCTTAGAATCTAACACGTCAGTACCACCATTCCATCCTATAAGGTCTCAATTCTGCTTTCTTTCTCTGCTTCCTGTTCCAAGGGAAGCAGCTGAAAAGCTAGGTGGTACATCCCTATAGATAGAGCATGGAGTCAGGAAGACCTGAATTCAAATTTAGCCTCAGAAACTTATTAGTTGTGCGATCCTGGACAAGTCACTTAACCTCTGTCTGCCTTAATTTCTGCAATTATAAAATGGAGAGCACCTACCTCATAGTGTTCTTATTAGATGTTTATTAGTTACTTAGTGTGGTACCTAGCACTTAGTAGGTACTTAGTAAAAGCTTGGTCTCTTTAGTAAATACTTGTTCCCTTAGACCTGGAAAGAGAAAAATAGGCCCCAGCATGGCTCACAATCCTTATCTGATCTATGGCTTCCCTTCAATTAGTCTGTCTCTGTGAAGTTCCTTCTTAAATCAAAATGTGTTTTGGGAAGTTTTTGTTTTGTTTTGTTTTTTTGCAAGACAATTGGGGTAAAGTGACTTGCACAGGATCATACAACTAGTAAGTGTTAAGTATCTGAGATCAGATTTGAACTCAGGTTCTCCTTCCTTCAGGGCCAGTGCTCTATCTACTGCACTCTCTTGTTGCCCCTAACTTGGGTTACTCTGAACAATACCTTCATGCTAGCATTTCTGTTCTGAGTCTGTATGACAACACTCCTAATAAAGGAATGAGGATAGGGGGAGAAAGGAGGGAAAAAAGGAAGAAAGGGAGGAACAAAAAAAGGAAAGAGGAAGAAGGAAGGCAAGGAGGAAAGAAAGAAGGAAGGAAAAAAGGAAGGAAAGAGGAAGGAAGGAAGGAAGGAAGGAAGGAAGGAAGGAAGGAAGGAAGGAAGGAAGGGAGGGAGGGAGGGAAGGAGGGAGGGAGGGAGGGAGGAAGGAAGGAAGGGAGGGAGGGAGGAAAGGAGGGAGGGAGGGAAGGAGGGATGGAGGGAAGAAAGGAGGGAGGAAGGAAGGAAGGGAGGGATGAAGAGAAGGCAGAGAAGAAGGGAAGGAAAGAGGAAAGGAAGAAGGGAGAAGGAAGGGAGGGAATGGGAAAGAGATTAACCAGGAAATGTCAGGGAAAGGGCCACTAAGTGTTTAACAAAGGCTCCAAATCCCCAATGTAAAATCATCTGCCTGGGGCCCATACTTTTCCATGTTGGAGGTTGAGGCACCTGGCTTGTTGGTGCCAGACATCTTTGATAGAAAACTGGGAAATTCCCCTCAATATACTTGGTTCGAAGTTGTGAGATTAAAATATATCCCCTTGATGTGGGAAAACTGGGACACTGATACATTGTTGGTGGAACTGTGAACGGATCCAACCATTCTGGAGAGCAATTTGGAGCTCTGCTCAAAAAGTTATCAAACAGTGCATACCCTTTGACCCAGCAGTGTTTCTACTGGGCCTATATCCCAAAGAGATTTTAAAGGAGGGAAAGGGACCCACATGTGCAAAAATGTTTATGGCAGCCCTTTTTGTAGTGGCAAGAAACTGGAAATTGAAAAGATGCCCATCAATTGGAGAATGGCTGAATAAATTATGGTATATGAATGTTATGGAATATTATTGTTCTGTAAGAAATGACCAACAGGAGGATTTCAGAGAGGATTGGAGAGACTT
>JAJPUD010002089.1:33312-81564 GCA_023553655.1 Myrmecobius fasciatus
AAGGGAAGATCAGACTTTCAGTTCCAAATTCTAAGTTCAATTTAAAGAAGGATGTTCAAGCATGCCTTGTATGAGAGAGAATGCGAGAGGACAACACAGAACAAAAGGAAAAGGAAGGCCAGTCTGGGGATGTTACTATTTAGCAGCACTGGACCCTTTGGTGGAAAGTAGTGTCGGGAAACTATGGGAAAAGAAGGAAACAGAAAATCTGAGGGTGACTCAGTCTGGGATAAAGTTAAGAGCTGCTAAGAAGATAAGATTAAAATAAAAAAACTGTATTGGGAAATGCCTTGGAAAGGAGTGAGAGCAGAAATGGAAGATAAGGCATTAGGGAAATGAGTATTTCTTTCACATATTAAAAACTAATTATTAAATTAGGACTAAGGATTTTCCTTTTTCTATTTTCTCATTCAGAAATCAGCCCCTTGTAGGTTCTTCAGTTAGAATCTGAAGGACATTGCTAATAATAAAATTGAATTAACTTTCTCCTCAATTTTGTTCCCACCCAAATGGGGAAGATTAGTTCTGATTAAAGAGTAAAAAAAAATTTAGTCTAGATCAATTCAGGCCCATTTTGTTCTATTCAGGCATGGTAGGAGGTAGATCCTTTGTCTGATTGTCCAGAACTTTGGGTGATGTAAGAGTAAGCATAACATCAAAGTCACTTTCCTTAGCCCTTCATTAAAATAGGCCCACCTATCATTATAATATTCATTTTCTAATTAATTGCTAACCAATCATATTTTTGCTACATGTTGGGAACATCCATTCCTGCAAGAACACATACATGTCACTAGATTTCCTTGATCCTTCTTTGTTTCAGAGCAGAACCAAATAAGAGAGTCAAATGATCATCCTTTTATTAATAACTGGTTAACTATAATTAATAAAATGATTAATTATCCATAAATTGTCTTGAACTTTATATATGTCACAACAGCAATAGCAGCTTATAGGCTAAAAAGGAATGGATAGAGCAAAATAAAATGGAAGAAAAAGGGAGAAACAGCACAGTCTATGGGAACAATGGGATCAGCCTCCTGAAGAGGCAGAATTGGAAACAAAAAAAAATGTAGCTTCACACACACACACATGTGGCATGCTTGGGATGGCCATATTTCAGAGCACAAATGATGGAAAAGCCCCTTCCCTGCAGAGCATGTCCACAAATTATCTAACTACTTCCTTTCAGACATAATTATCCAAGTGTTCATAAAACCTTTTTAATTAACTGCTGAGCTGGAACTCCATGGATATACTAAAGGGGCAATTTCCATCTTTCAGGGCCCTCTTCCTGCAGCTCTGGAGTATGTGTACTATGTCTCCATGGTCTAGACAGAGAGAGTGTTACTGTCCAACTCCTCACCTGATATGTGTGCATGTGTATGTGTGTATATGTGTGTGAGAGAGAGAGAGAGAGAGAGAGAGAGAGAGAGAGAGAGAGAGAAAAGAAAGAAAGAAGAAGAGGAAGAGGAGGAGGAAGAAGAGAAAAGGATAAAGAAGAGGAAGAAGAGGCCAGTTGTGCTCAGTAGAGATGAAATGTAAAATGTCTAACTGTTTGCAAATGTCCCAATGAGGTTTAAATTTTAGCTTCTCAGTATATTGATTGTACTAGTAGTGACATGTTACTGGATTCTGTTCTAATGGTTCTTATTATTTTTTTACTAAATATCATTCTCCTTTCTAGATGGGAATAAAAATACTTGTGCTAATTTGATCCTAATCCATATTTGTACTCTGTATAACTTTTTACTTCCCCCTTCCCTCTTGGAGCAAAGTCTTAATTCCGAGTCCAAAATAGAATTTTTTTTGAGAATCTGAAATAGGGGTGAAACTGAAGTACTGGGGAACTTTGCTCCTACTGAGAGGACAGGCAGTCCCAGAGCAATGAATTGAAGAGATGTTTAAAAAAAAAAGGCTATTGACTCAGGTCTTCAGCTCTTTTAGACTCAGCTAAGCTGTGTTGGGCTAATCATGTTGCTAAAATAATTTTAAAAAAAGAGTGGCGCAAGACCACATCATCATCAGAGACTGACTCCACACACTGGAACAAGGAATGAGACATTAGAAATAGTTACAGATTAATATATAGGATTTGTAGATGTTTTTAAACTCTTTGAAGGAGTTTAATATGAGAAAACTTAGCCGGAATAGAATATTATTTGAACATTATAAAATTCGAGGTGACAGATTTTTCCTTCTGAGATCCTCACTGTGCATGCATCTTTACCAGGAGGAGACATATGGGAATAGAAAATGGGGGGAAAGAAAATTCTGAAATCTCATTCTGTGAATTAATGAGTAAAGCCTCTTCAAAGCACTTCCCATGTGCAAAGCACTATGTTAAGTACTGGGCATACATATAGAAAAGAAAGCTTATTCTTAATCTCAAGGAGTTCATGTTCTAATGGGGAAGATTGCAGCTGAGAGTCAGATGAAAAAGTCCCATGGTCCTTAGGGGTCAGTGGCAAAGTAGATAAGCAGATGGTAATGCTTCTTTAATCTCATTTCCACTCATAAAATCACATTAGTTTCTGATATTGAACCATTCTATGGCTAACACACTATCACCACTTTCTCCCCTAATTCTAGTAATTCCTAGCTAGCTAGCTACCCCTCCTCCTTCTTTGTTCTTTAATCCCCATAACCTCCTTCCCCTGAATTCAGGGAGATCCCATAAGAAGCTATTGTAATAGTCTAATCAATAAATCATGAGGAATTGAGCTAGAATGATGAACATGTAAATGGAAAGAAAGGAACAAATGGAGACGTTATGAATGTTATGGAAGTAGAATTGAAAAGACTTGACAATTTATTTGGATATGAATATGATATTAATAAATTGAGGATAACTCCTAGATGGCAGATCTGGGAGACTAGGAAGAGGATTGTGTCTTTGACAGAAATAAGAAAGTTCAGAGGAGGGCTGTATTTTGGTGACTAGACCATGTTGAGTTTAAAATGTTGGGTGAACCTGTGCAGCAGACAGTCCAACATATAGGACTAGAGCTTAGACGACAGATGTGATCTAGAAATGTAAATTTGGCAGTTATTTGGGGAAAAATTGTTGAACCCTTAGATGTTAATGAGAATACCAAGAGAAGGAAAAGAAAGAATGTAGCAGGGCAGAGCCTTGGATATAGCCTTGCCATGGGATTTGGATGAAGATTTTGAAAAGGAGACTGAGAAGAACTGATTACATGAGAAGGAAGAGAATTGTAACAGTCAAGTAAATATAGTCTCCAGAAGGAGGGGAAAGGCAACTGTAGCAAATGCCACAGAGAGGTCTAGAAAGATGAGGACCAAAAAAATGTAACAATACAGAAAAATTTGATGATAATGGGAAATATAATTTACATCGAGTGGTAGAATCAGAACCCGATTGCAAGGGTCTATGTGAGTGAGAAGGGAAAAAGTGAAGGAAAGAAGTACAAAGTTTTTCTAAAAGAAATTGGAGAAATATATAACCTGATACTCTGAGGAAATGGTGAGTTTTGGTTTGTTTGTTTGTTTGTTTTTAGGTAGGTGGATTAAGGATGGGAGAGATGTAGGCATCTTTGAGTATAGCAGAAACAGAGCCAGTGGATAAACATTAGGAAGAATCACTCAAGAGGACCAGTGATGAAGGAAACAACACATTTTCTTATAGAAAGGCAGGATACTCAAGAGAAAGATAGAAATATTCCCTTTTAGATATACCTAACAGTGGATTTGTTTTCCTTAACTAATATTTATGCCTTAAAAGGGAAGTTGTTATTTGTTTTGTTTGTTTGTTTTTAATTTGAGAGGAGTTAGATTTCAGAAGCAGAGAGAAACTAGCAATAGTAATGCCAAAAAAAGGAAAGGAAGAGTGTTGTTGTAGCATTTATTTTTAAGACACAGAAGAAAATAGACTTAGAATGAGACCAAAAAATAAGAGTTTTGAAACTAATATGTTGCATTAATTATACATATATATGTACATATATACACACACAGGTATGATTGTATTTTAAAATATAAGATCTTATAATAGATGTCAAATCCTCTTTTTCTCTTCTGTGTTTATGGAAATACTCATTTGTTGATGTACGTATGTTAACCTTAGAATAGCTAGGTATATGGGGATAGATCTTGAGTCTAGCCAATGTTAGGAAAGTCTGAGTTCTATTATGGATTCAGATATTTCCTAGTTACTAGTTTTCCTAGTTATTTCCTAGTTGAGTGACTTTGGATAAATCATTGATTTCTATCTGTCCGTGTCATCATTTAGAAAATAGGGGCAATAATTATATCCAAATTTCAGGATTGTGTAGATAAATCAAGACGCTATTTGCAAAGTATTTTACAAACCTTAACATGCTATATAAATGCCAGTTATTTTTACTATCATCATTAAATATTGTAAAACAGGGAGAGGATGATCAAAGAGATCAATTTCTAGAGGAGATAAGAGAGGATGAGATCAAAGACACAAGTAGAAGAGTTGGCATTGGCAAGAAGGACCATTTCTTTATTGGAAGCTAGAGCAAGGAATAAGAGAAATGGGGGTGAAATTGAAGTGATTTAAGATATGGAACAAAGAAAGAGATATTAACAGTCAGTCTTAATATCTTAAGTGAAATTAAAGGAAAGGTCTTCTATGAAAAGATATGTATAGGGGTAGATGGGTGAAGGGGTATCTAAGTGGCTTGAGGAAAGAAAGGAAAGTTTGCCACAACCATTGTGTGGAAAACCACAGAGAGGCAGGAAGAGTAAAAGGACTGACAAGCAGAAGTACCCAGGGGTCATTTGAGATCTTGTAACATAAACTCTAAGGAAATGATATTGTGATAGAATTCTTGTGAAGATCCAATGAGGTTCTGTGAGGTTCAAGTATCACTCTCCACGTTATAGATGAATTAAATGACTTTCCCATAGTTAATCATCTATTGTTATAGGTGAACTTCAGGTTGAAATCCAGACTCTGAGTCCTGTGTTCTTTTCACTATATCACCCTTGCAAAACCTTGTATTCTAAATGTTTCCCTCCCTTTTTTGTCTTCCCCTAGATGGCAAGTAATCCAATATATGTTAAACATGTGCAATTTTTCTATACATATTTCTACAATTATTGTACTGCACGAGAAAAATCAGATCAAAAAGGGAAAAAATGAGAAAGAAAACAAAACGCAAGCAAACAACAAAAAGAGTGAGAATACTATGTTGTGTTTCACACTCAGTTTCCCCGGTTCTCTCTCTGACTGCAGATGGATCTCTTCACAAGACCATTGGAACTGATTTGAATCACATCACTGTTGAAATGAGCCATGTCCATCAGGATTGATCTTCATATAATCTTGTTGCTGTGTACAATCATCTCCTGGTTCTGCTCTTCACTTAGCATCAATTCTTGTAAGTCACTCCAGGTCTCTCTGAAATCATCCTGCTGATCATTTCTTATAGAACAATAATGCATAACATTCATTTACTATAACTTATTCAGTCATTCTCCAATTGAGGGGCATCCACTCAATTTCTAGTTTCTTGATGTTGTCCATATTTTTAAAAATCACATTCTAAACTCTGATTCTTTCACCTCTGTCAGGAGGAAAGGAACATGCTTCATCATTGGACCTCTGAAATTTTTTGCCAATGTGTGAAACAGTTTCAGTCATCTTCCCTAGGACAGATTACTCAGATGGACATACAGTTCATGCTTTCAGCCTGTTTCTAGCATCTTTTTCCCATGACTTTTCTTTCTTATCTTTTCTTGGAAAGACCAAGGCTCTAATGACTATTTTAGTTATTCCTTCCATTGCAGTTGAACAAGGAAAAGGTAAATCCCTCTTTCCCCTCCCCCCCCCCCAGGTTCCTTAGGAGAGGGGTATGAGATGACCAAATACCTGAATTTAGAGTTCTTGTCACCTGGGAGTTTCCTAACCTTGTAAACAAGGTCCCTGAGTCTTCAGAACTCATGATAAGTAGAATA
Organism: Myrmecobius fasciatus; assembly: GCA_023553655.1. Classification (NCBI taxonomy): domain Eukaryota; kingdom Metazoa; phylum Chordata; class Mammalia; order Dasyuromorphia; family Myrmecobiidae; genus Myrmecobius; species Myrmecobius fasciatus. Next base: position 39,262 of record JAJPUD010002089.1, read on the forward strand.
TCAGCCAGCCCTTTCTTTTTTTCTTTCTTTTTGCTGAGGCAATTAGGGTTAAGTGACTTGCCCAGGGTCACACACCTAGGAAGTATTAACTGTCTGAGACCAGATTTGAACTCAGGTCTTCCTGACTTCAGGGCTGGTGCTCTCTCCACCGTGACACCTAGCTGCCCCAGCCAGCCTTTCTTGTAGGTATCTAAGGGTCTGTGAACTTTTTATAAAAAAAAACTATTTTGGTAACAGTATATTTTTTTTCCTTTCTAATCCCATGTATTTTATTTTGAGTATTTAAAACATTTTTCTGACGACTTACCAGATTCCCAAAGTGTCCATGACACTAAAAAATTTAGGAGTTCTTGAAAGCCAAAGTTGTCTTTATCTCCAATTGTAATGCTCAGGGAGAAACTGAGGCAGTATCACACATTGGAAATTAGGTAATATTTTATTGATGTTAATTGAGAGTTCAGAATCCATAGCTATGGATCAGGACTGCTGGGACTCAAGTGTCAAAGCACACAGTCCAGGCCAGGAACCAACACAGCCACAGCCATGTTAGCCGACTGAAGAGTACAAAGTATTCAGCACCTCATTGGTGGGGAACACAATTTTTATAATCTCCATAGCCCAGGGAGACAAAGCACTCATGGGAACAGCTGAGCACATCTGGTGTCCAAGGAAACCATAAATTCAGTTCTAGCAGGTAGGGAGTGAAGGATCCCTGAGACAGAAACTGGGCAAAGAAGACTATTAGTTTGGGTCATAGAGATAAGGGGTATGTCGAGGCAGACCATCTGGAGGTTTTATAACTCCTTTGGAATGTGAGTCCAATTACTTCTGAAGGTCTGGAAGTAGGGATTGCTATTTTTGGGCAGCACAATTAAGGGAAACTCAAACAGCAATTGAGGGAAACTGAGACAGCAACTGAGGGAAACTGAGCCAGGGAAACTGTGGCACAATACTGTAATGACAGAGGTTGTGTTCTATAGGTGCTTGTAGCCTAGATACTGCCTCTGTGGGGGCAGAGGATCCTCCTTTTCAGAGCAGTAAATCGATTTCCTAGTTCACCTGCTTTCCTCCTTAGTATCATCAGCTGCAACCACTCTCTTGTCAAATGGTTTCCTCCAGAGAAGTACGCTCCACGTTTCTTTGCTAAACTGTAGACAATATGATTTCCTGGAATCAAGAAACTATTTGAATCCTTTCAGTCTTCCTTGATCTCTTTGACCTTCTTTGCCTTCTTTTGACACCCTCAAAGCATAGTCAGAAAGAGATTTTTGTCCTCTGAAATACTACTTTATCCTATAGTCAGGTTTCTTCCCTCAGGTTAGTTACTAATATGCCATTTGGCTAAGTTGACTAAAATTCCTACAAAGATAAGATCATTTTCGATGGCCTAGCATGACCATATTTTAGGGAGCAGAGAGGGATCTCTGATCAGGTTCTAGGAACTTTTTCCTTCTATAGTTCTTCAAATGGACCCATTATCACCGCTAGGTTTAGAGGTCTTGTTGGATAAACAGGTTACCACAAGTTCAGTCTTACCACCCACAGTCTCAAATCAATCTCCAGGAGCTTGGCCTCTCTTGCCACCTCATTAGCTAAGTATATTTTTTTCTAGTCCTGGGCCAACTCCTTCTTTCTATCCTCTAGGTAGTCATAGAGCTCACTCTTCAGATCAATCAAGGCCATCAGTCCCCAGTTATAAGATATCCTGGTAAGTGGTTTTTTTAATGCTTGCTTAAATCCTTTAAAAATATTTCTGTCAATATCAAAATCTCTCAACCCAAGATGATTCTCAATTAGTGAAATGCATTGATGTAAACTCACAATATATATTCTCTTTGTACTCATAGGATCCTATACTTGTAACTAGGAAGGCTCTTAGAGGCCATGTAGTCCAATCCCTCATTTTACAAATGAGGAAACTGAGATTCAGAAAAATTGACTACAAAGTTGCTCAGATAGCAAATAGCTGAACTGGATTTTGAACCTCAGGTCCTTTGACTGAAAAATCCTATTCTTTTTTCACTACACTCTACTGCCTTTATATACTACAGCTATATCCTGCTTATGGTGAGGACATACCAAAAACTTCTACGAACCATTCTCACACCTGGTAAATTCCTCCTCTATCAACAAAACCATTGATTCTAGGATGATCCTTTTCAATTTCTCTATTGCAAAAACTCCCAATGCTTCTTCTTCAAAAGTTTGAAGCTATCTAAAATATTAACTCACATTAGTTCAGAAAAACAATTTTCTTCTCCCATTAATTTTTTTTTTTGCTTTTTGCTGAGGCAATTGGGGTTAAGTGACTTGCCCAGGGTCACACAGCTAAGGAATGTTAAGTTTCTGAGACCAGATTTGAACTCAGGTCCTCCTGACTTCAGGGCTGGTGCTCTAACCCTCCCATTAATTTTTACAGGTGACTGGAGTGGACTGAAGAAGGGGATTATGGAACTTGACATTGCTTCAGACACAACCTGGAATAGTAATTTGTCACTCTTTATTTACTAATATTCTAGTAATCAATGATTAAAATGTAAACCCTTTAAGGACAAAGACTATTTCATTTTTGTCTTTATATCTTCATTGCACAGTGCCTTGCATATGGGATAGGGAAAGCGACTTGACCTGTTATTTCGTTGGCATACAGTGCTCTCAGGTGGGCAATTCTATCTACTAAAGGATTGCGACTTATAGTCTTAGAGCATTAATTCAAGCACTGAGAAGTTAAGGGATGATTCAGGGTTTCACAACCAGGATGTCAGAATGCCTAAAACTAGGCCTTCACCTCTTTACATTAGCTGTTTATCCAAGATACTACAAGATGATTGGCATTTAATAAACAAATGGTTGTTTATTAAGGGGGACACAGATTTTTTCCATGGCCAAAGTACACCGGAACTTTGCAACTGAAAGATCTAAGGATTAGATGGGTTAAGATGGAATCCAAGTCAGGTGATAGAAAACAATTATCTTATTCTCTTACCTTTTCTTTTTAAACCAAAGCTATTTGCATATAAACTGGAGAGTAGGTTGGGAATTTCTAACTCTAATTCGGAAAGTAGTCCTAACCAAAAACAACATTCTAGGATTTGACACTGGGAATCTAAGAAACGATTTAATCTTAATCTTGTGTCTTTCGATATCTGAACTTTTTTGATATCTAGAACTATTACTTATGAAGGATCTAAAACACAAAAGGACAGTTGCTTTTTGTTTTGGTTTTGTAATCATGTTTTTGAAGTAGAAATTAAACTTTAGGTGAATTGTCTCATCAGAAAATTTTTTTTTTTTGAAATTGACCCCCTTTTCTATTCTAGGGAAAGAATCAAGTATAGTAATAGTTAAATATTCAGGGAAAAAAGATAGACTCCCTACTGACTGCCTTCTCATTGATCAGTGGACCTATGGAACACACTGAGAACTAAAGGAACACTTCCCATAAAAGATACTACTGCCATATTATTACTTCTGCTGCCTTAATTATCACAGCACAGGGACTAACAGAGACTAATGGTAAAACACAGACATAAGTTATGGTGCCTGATGGTGAACACAGAAAACTAGTGAGAGAAGTCAGACCACATTGTTGTGCCACAGTCTCAGTTTCCCTGTCCCAGTTTCCCTCAGTTACTGTCTCAGTCTCCCTCAGTTGCTGTTTCAATCTCCCTTAATTGCTCTGTCCCAGAATAGCAATCCCCACTTCCTGACCTTCAGAAATAATTAGATTCACATTCCAAAGGAGTTATGAAACCTCCAGGTGGCCAGCCTCAACATCCCCCTTAACTGTATGACCCAGACTTTTTGTCTTCTCCCAGTTCTGGCATCCTACTCCTTACCTGCCAAAACTTAATTTATGGTTTCCTTGGACACCAGATGTGCTCAGCTGTTCCCATGAGTTCTTTGTCTCCCTGAGCTATAGAACCTATATAATGTTTGAAGTCCCTTGATGGGGCTGCTGAATACTTTGTATTATTCAGTCGGCTGACATGCCTGTCAGTCTAAGTCTCTGGGCTGGACTGCGTGCTTTGAGACTTGAGTCCCAGCAGTCCTGATCCATAGCTATGGATTCTGAACTCTCAATTAACATCAATAAAGCATTACCTAATTTCCACTGTGTGATGCTGCCTCAGTTTCTCCCTGAGCATTACATTATCTATTACAGAATAAACAAAGTTCAGGAAGAGAGACTTCAAATTGAGGGGAGCAATGCAAAGTACTGATAATTGGTTTTCTGAGTTTTTCAATGTCTTTTCAATGTTTATGCCAATAACTTCTGGAGAAATTTAAAAAACATTGTGTGATATGTGATATGGTAAGAAATTGATCATTCTCACTAATTCAGCTGTTATCCTTCTAGTTTCACTTAGAAAATAATATATGGGCTTATTCCTGCCTTGTGTAAAGACTTTTTATAGATTGGTCCCTTTTATACTTTATTTGATAGATAAAGGGATCTTTGATCACTATCTGGCCCCATTCAGCAGTCAGGACTTGGAGCATCTAAGTGCTCCATTCCTCATTGTTACCATAGTTTTTAACCCCTATCTAGTTTATCAACTAACCACCAAACATTTGAGAATCTACTGTGTCTATTGTACTAGGTGATAGTATTACTAATAATGAAATAAATAGTATTTACATAACACTTTCAGGTTGGCAAAGTATGTTAGATATGTTAACTCATTTGATCCTTATAACAAGCCATAGATGTTATTTTTTTTTACCTGTTTACAGTGAAGAAACTGAGATTGACCAAAGTAAATCAACTTACCCAACTAATAAATAAAAAGCAAGATTCTAAATGGTCTCAATGATTTCATGTCCAGTACACTACCCACTACATTGTCTATCTGTTTTCAAGGAACTTACATTCTGAGGGAGCGGGGAGAAAGACAAATATAAAATGTATCATTTATTCAGTCTTTCTGGCTCATTTCCCACCAGTATGGACCATAGTTTTCTTTTCTCAACAATTCTCAAACACTTTAATAAAACAAATCATTATTTTAGTAAATAGTTTGTTTGGATTAGTAGATGTAGATGTATTAGTAGAATGTAACAAACATCATTTGGTCTCAGGAGCAGCAGAAAAAAGAAACCTCTTTAGATTTGAACCCATATCTCTCCTTCATCACTTACCTATATCATGGGATCAGGGAAGAGAACTGACCCAGAAAATCAAATGCAGTTAACTTGTGACTATTTATATACACCTAGATTTGAGGACTATAGGGGTATGGTGATACTTATGAATGAAAATGTGCAGGTAAATTGTATGGCAATATATCAAAAATTGTTCTACCTCAGTCTCTGCAGCCTCAACAAAGAAATGGGAGAATAAGCTAATTGCTCCTTAGACATCATCTTACTGTTATAAAGATAGCAGATTATTGGGAGGGGAGTCCTGGTATCATCTTGTCTCCATAAGTTCTTTTCTATTCCATCTTCAAGGGCTGCATCTAATATTATTACCCTCTGCCTATACTCCTTGTCAGCCTGGGAGGTCATGAAGAGAAATAAAACTATGTCAGGACATCAATGTATAGACAAAAGCCCCAAATTCCACCCCCCATCTCACCCCACCCACACCACTTACATTTTAATATATCATCCTAAATTCTCCAATTCCCATTTCCCTTTTTTTGCCTCAGGGTGTTCTCCAGGGTTTTGGTCCTGCCCCTGGACTTTGGAACCATCATCCTGGAGCAGCTGGCTGACTCTTTTTCATGTCTGCTTTTGTTTGATCTAAATAAGAAGCTTTTAGCTCCTTTTACAGCCTTTAGCTCATCTTCCTCTGCAGCATTTTTTATTCTCAGTACATATTTGCATATTAAAGAAAACCACCATCTTGTGATATAGCTGGAAGAACAAGGAACAGGGAATCAGGAGAACTGAATGCTGGTTCTGATCCTGGTTCTGCTATTATGTAGCTGCGACCTTGAGCTGGTGACTTCCCCCTCCCTGGACCTCAGTTTCCTCAGTTGCAAAAATAGAAAAGTTGAACTAAATGTTTCCAATTCTGAATTTGGGCTTTTCTCAGGCAAGATCTCAAATGCACTTATTATTTTTAATAGCTCATATTTGTCTAACAATTTAACATTTATAAAATAATTTCCAGTAACAATCTTGGGAAGTAGATAGCATAGACTGTATTATTGTCCTTGGTTTGTCTCTCCTCTCCTCCCCTGCCCCCCCATCCCTTAGCTATTTATAACATGTTAAAGTATTTAAAATCCTACAATTTAAAAAACCTACATAGTACAATATTCTTCCTCTCTCCCCTCCGCACTAGATCATAACCATTCCCTACAAAGTCATATTTTATTACTGATCCCTACTTCCTCTTTCCCATTCTCATCTCCACTATGGAGCTCTTGAACTGGCCTCAACAATCTAAACTGGCCAACATGAATGAGATCTTAGGATTGGTATTTTCAGATAAATGACTGTTCAAAAGCTCTCTAAGTGGCCAAATTGCTTCCTTTCCAGTAGTCCCCCTGAGGGGGCAAGGACAAGGTTAAAAGCTTTTGAAAAAATATGTGTAGCTATAAAAGCAAGGCAGCAGGTTGTAAAATCCCACTTCTAAAAGCAGCAGTACCTTAAATCCCCTCTCCTTAGGGACAGGTAAGTTCTAAAAAAGATAGAGTTAGGTTGGTAAGGTCAGCAGTCTCTCTAGTTTACTTTCCTTCAATGAGATATGAAAAATCAGAGATACTCTCAGGTTTCTCAAGATATCAATTCATAGTTAATTTGCATCAAGGTTGATTTTTAGTGCGAGTTTCTGCTTTCCCATAAGATGGAGCTCTGCAAGGTCAGGGACAGACATTTCCCTTAAAACAAGCCAGTTTTTTAGCAGTTTCTTAAGCTTTCCCCTTCATCCCATCAGGTGAGAGCTTTGTGAAAGGATACATAGCAATTATTAATCACTTTTTCATTGTTATGAAATTAGCAATCATCCACAAATACAAACATTTCACTATACAAGGAGGAATTACAAGGAGGGGATATATATGAAACCATGACCTGTTAATATAGTTTGGTTTTTTAATTTCATATTAAATTTAACAAGGTAGTAACAAATTAAGTCCATTTGCATCACTATCTGAATTTTTTTGTTTCCTTCTTGAATTTTTATATGTTGTCTTTATTTTCCTTAGCATTTCTATCACCACCCACAAACACACACCCCCACCCCAAATGAAGCACTGGGGATACAAATACAGGCAAAAAACAATTTCTTCTCTCTCTCAATAAACCCACAGCCTAATGTTTACAAAATGTAAACAACTATGTACAACCAAGACATAGACAGAATAAATTGGAGTTAATCAACAGAAGAAGACACTAGAATTAAGAGGGATCAGAAAAGACTTCTTATAGAAGATAGGATCTTAACTGAGACTTGAAGAAAGCTAGGGAATCAACAGACAGGGATGATGAGGAAGACCATTCCACACATAGAGGACAGCTAGAGAAAATTCTCCAAGTCAAGTGAAGTAGTATATTTTTAGAAAAATAGTAAGTAAGTCGGTGCCATTGGATTGTAGATTAGAAGGAATAAGATATAAGACTGGAAAGGTAAAAAAAAAAGGGGGCCAGGTTCCAAATAGCTTTACAATCAAAATTGAGAAATATATATTTGATTTTAGAAGTGATAAAGAGTCCATGGAGTTTATTTCCTGGAGGTGACATGGTTGGACATGAATTTTAATAATATCAGTTAGATAGCTGAGTGGAAATTGGATTTGAATAGGGAAGAAATCCAAGACAGGGAAATAGCAATAGTCTAGATATGATATGATAAAAGGTTGTATGGGTAGTGGCAATCTCAGAAGAGAGAAGGGGACATGCATGAAAGATGTTATAAAGGTAAAATCAACAGGACTTGGCAATGGATTAGGTATGGGGAAGATGAGTGAAAGAGAATGAAAAGTTGAAAAGATCACTAGATTGTAAGCCTGGGTGACTAGAAGGTGGTGGGAAGAAGAGACAGTTTTGGGGAAAAGATAAGAGTTCTGAGTTTAAAATGTCATGGTTAATCATCTACTAACCAAATCTGAAAATTTTAACTAACTTTTTCATAGGCATTTAAACTGTACAAACTGTTTTTCTGGAAAATAATCATGGAAAGTAAGTAGTATAAGTTTTTAATTCCCATTTATAGGTGAGAACATCGAAGTTTACTTGTAAATTGATTTTCTCCATGGTCAGAGAGCAATTAGATATAATTTTGCCTTGTCTCAGAAAACCTATGGGCAAAAGGGTACCAGGTAGATGAAGAGGTACAGAATATCATTATACAGGTAAAAGGGACCAATAAAATGTTGGAATTGGACTCAGGAAGATCTGAGATCAGATCCTGCCTCAAATATTCATTAAATGAGTGATCCTGGACATGCCACTTAATCTTGGTGTCCCAGTTTCTTCATCTGTAAAATGGGGATGGGGCAACTAGGTAGAGCAGTAGATAGAGCACCAGCCCTGAAGTCAGGAGGACCTGCATTCAAATCTGGCCTCAGACACTTAACACTTCCTAGCTGTGTAACCCTGGGCAAGTCACTTAACCATAATTGCCTCAGCAAAAAAATTAAAAATAAAACGGGGATAATAATATCCACTTTTCAAAGTTGTTGTGAGGATTAAAATAGAAAACATATAAAATGCCTTGCAGAACTAAAAACACTAAATAAGTGCTATTATAGCTAGCAATTAGCTCATTTAAGTCACTCCCTCATTTTGCAGATGAGAAAACCAAGAAACCGAAAAGCCATATAGATATAATTAGTAAAGCCAGCATTTGAATTCTGACCATAAATCCAGTGTCATTTCTACTCCATCACAGCCCTTCTCAAAGGATAAAAAGCATGCAGGGGGCAAGTGGGACTTGAAATAACCAAGGAAAAAGATACATAAGTTCACAGCACATCAAAATTGTAAGGGATTACATAAGCCAAGTATTTCAAACCCATTCTTGATCAATAATTCCTTCTAGGATATGAACAGATAATTTTAAGATGAAGAAATTAGAACCATTTATGATCATACGAAAAAATGCTCTAAATCATCCATCAGAGAAACAAAAATTAAGGCAACTCTGAGGTACCACTACTTACCTTTTAGATTGACTAAGATGACAGGAAAAGATAATTATGACTTTGGAGGGGATGTGAGAAAACTGGGACACTAATACATTGTTGATGGAGTTGTGAACTGATCCAACCATTCTGGAAAGTATTTTGGAAATATGTCCAAAGGGCTATCCAACTGTGCAAACCCGTTGATTCATCAGTGTCTCTATTGGGTATTCCAAAGAGATGATAAAAAAAGGCCAAAAGGACCCACATGTGCAAAAATGTAGCAGTCCTTTTTTTTAGTGACAAGGAACTGGAAATTGAGTGGATGCTCATTAATTGGAGAATGACTAAATAAGTTATGGTATATGAATGTTATGGAATATTATTGTTCTATAAGAAATGTTCTATAAGAAATCAGCAGGATGATTTCAGAAAGGCCTGGAGAGACTTATATGAACTGATGCTAAGTGAAGTAAGTAGAACCAAGAAAACATTGTACACAATATCAATAAGATTATATGATGATCAATTCTGATGGACATAACTCTTTCCAACAATGAGTTAATTCAGGCCAGTTCCAATGATCTTGTAATGGAGAGAGCCATCTGCACCCAGAGAGAGAACTGTGGGGACTGAATGTGAATCACAATATAGTATTTACACTTTTTGTTGCTGTCTGCTTGCATTTTGTTTTCTTTATCATTTTTTCCTTTTTTGATGTGATTTTTCTTGTACATCATGATAATTCTAGAAATATGTATAGAAGAATTACACTTTAACATATTTGTTGTCTAGTGGAGGGGATACAGGAAGGAGAAAAATAAATTTGGAATACTAGGTTTTGCAAGGCTGAATGTTGAAAATTATCTATGCAAAAGATTTGAAAATTAAAAAGCTATAATAAAAAATGAAGTTTTTTATGAACACTTTCAAAAAGCCCCTTTGGATTTGAGACCAATTTATATCACTTTGGGATTTCCCCTGTCACTATAGTAGCTTTCTATGGTCAAGGTTCTTTTCTGTTTCTTGCTTGTTTTCTTTCTTTTTCTTTTTGTATTCTCTCTCTCTCTCTCTCTCTCTCTCTCTCTCTCTCTCTGTCTCTCTCTCTCTCTCTGTCTCTCTTTCTCTCTCTCTCTGTCTCTGTCTCTATTTCTCTCTCTTAACTTTTATGATCGAGCTCTGCTCTTGGGGCAAAGGGGGTGCTGTTCAAAATTTCCTGCGCAGCTCTGAGCCTTGGCTTTGAGAACAGAGGTGCCTTTTGTTTCCAGGGTATAGCTTTGCCTGCTCTTTCCCAGCTACAATCTGGTTTTCAAGAATTTGCCTTCTAAGCTGGAACTGGAGGCTGCTCCACTGGTTTGCTCCACTACTAAGCCAGGAGCAGAAGTCTCAATTGCTGATCTGCTGTGAAGACAGATGTTAAGACCATCTCACTCACTTTCCCAGACTCTTTCTGAGCTGAACACCCCTTTTCAAACTTATGAGACTGATCTTTCTTGAAGTTTTTCCAATCTATCATAAGCTGGAGGTTGGTTTCATTCCATCAGACTCTATTCAGAGGCTTGGCTTCATGTGGTTTTTTAGGGAAACTGGGAAAACTCGAGAAGCTTCCTAGTTTCTCTCTACCATCTTGGCTCCAGATGTGGGTCTTTTCAACAATGAGGTGTTTCAGGACAATTCCAATAGACTGATGATGGAGAGAGATAGCTGCATCCAGAAAGAGAACTTTGGGGACTGAGTGAGGACCACAATATAGTATTTTCACCTTTTTGTTAGTTTGTTTTCTTTTTGTTTTCTTTCATCCTTTTTTTTATCTGATTTTTCTTGTGCAACAATAATTGTGGAAATATGTATAGAAGAATTGCACATGTTTAATATGTTGGATTACTTGCTGTCTAGAAGAGGATGTAGAGGAAAGGGAGAGAGAAAAAAACATGGAATGCAAGGTTTTGCAAGGGGGGATGTTGAAAATTATCTTTGCATATGTTTTGAAAATAAAAGGCTATTATTTTAAAAAGAAAAAGAAACTTTAGTGGGTATTTAGTCATTATTCAATTCGGTTGTGTCTAGGAAAAGATCACTAAAGGTAAATGGATTGATTAGCTTTCCCAAGGAATAGAGGTAGAGATTTCGAAAGACTCAGATATGGAAGTATGGAAATCTAGGTCTCAGATTGTTCTTATTATTGATGATGATGATGATGATGATGATGATAATGGTGATGATGCTTTATTTTTGAAGAGGATAAATGACATCACAAGTGATGTCTTGACTTGCACATTAGTTGGACTTAAGTGAAACAGAATTACACAAAGTTTTCAGCCTAACTCTCTTCCTGAGTTATCAAAGTACAATGGCAGAACAAAAGTCAAGATGTCTGGCCATCTAAGTCCCTTCCAAGTTCCTTAAAATCTATGATCATATGACTGTACTGGAGGCAGATACAGTACAGGGGATAGAGCATTGAACTTAGAGTCAGGAAGATGAGTTCAAATCTTACCTCAGACACTTATTAGCTGTAGTACTTTGGACATATTGCTTGACCTCTGTCTATCTCAATGCCCATAGCTGTAAAACAGGGCATTTACCTCATAGAGTTATTTAGTTTTGTAATAACTAAAATGAAATAACTTTTGCAAATATATAACTGTTAGTTATTATGATGATGTAATGGCCACAACCATGTCTTATTTATCTACATTTACACCATGCCTCTGTATAAGTAACACATAGGTTTTATTGATTAGGACTTGAGAAAGGAAAACTAATTTAAAAAAAGCTAGTTAGGGGACAAAAAATGTTCTCTAAGAATTATAGAAGTAGAAAGTGTGCTCTTTATCAAGTAATAACATGGCTTGTGAGACAATGGAACAGGGAGTGTTTTCTATCATACTAGGGTCTAAGGTAACAGTTAAGTTGAAACTTGGGCAAGTTGGTGGCCAAACAGACCATGGTGAACTACTATATAGAGTTGGTCAGTCAAGAAACATATTTGGCAAGAGCAGGTAAAAGGCAGGCTCAGTTCAGTATATGAGTACAGCATCATGGATAGCTCTCAGAAAAAGTGGCAATAAGTATGTACTTGAGAGTATACAGGTGTGAAATAGGTCATTGGCTTATGGGCATCAAATTGATAGGGCAGTAGATTTATTACTTTGGTGATGGGAGAGAAACATAAAAGGAAGAGATAAGCCAATTTCTTAGTTGCCCCATTTTTCATCTGCTCCAGAAGGCCAAATTAACCTATAGATACACACAACAGTTCCTCTGAGGCAGCATAGTACAGTGGAAAAAAGCATTCAATTTGTAGTTAGGGGACTTGGTTTCAGATTTTAACTCTGCCATTCATTAGTTATAGGATCTTGAGAAAGTAACTTACCCTCTCTGAATTTCAGCTTTCTCATATTTAAAATGAAGAAGTTAGACTAAATAGCTTCCAAGCACTGTTTGGATTTTTAGCATGTTTTAAGTTTGATTTATAAGCCAGATTATTCTTTGAAAGTTTGCTATACAAAAACCCACACCTAATAGCATATTCCAAGATAGGGTGAAATGGGTTCATGATTTAGACATAAAGAGTGATACTATAAGCAAATTAGAAGAACAAAGGACAGTCTATTTCTTTTTTCTTTTTTTTTTTTTTTTGCTTTTTGCTGAGGCAATTGGGGTTAAGTGACTTGCCCAGGGTCACACAGCTAGGAAGTGTCTGAGACCAGATTTGAACTCAGGTCCTCCTGACTTCAGGGCTGGTGCTCTATCCACTGCACCACCTAGCTGCCCCAGGACAGTCTATTTCTCAAATCTGTGGTGATTGAAGGAATTAGTGGCCAAAGAAGAAGTAGAGTTCATTATTAAATGCAAAAGGGATAATTTTGATTATATCAAGTTAAAAAGCTTTTGTACAAACAAAGCAAATGCAGACAAGATTAGAAGAGAAGCAATAAACTGAGGTAAAAATTTTACATCCAAGGGTTCTGATAAAGGCCTCATTTCTTTTTTTTATTAAAGCTTTTTATTTGTATAACATATCTATGGGTAGTTCCCCAGCATTGATCTTTATAAAGCTTTCCATTACAAATTTTACCCCCAGTCCCTTCCCCTCCCCTAAATGGCAGGAAGTCCACGGCATGTTAATAATGTTGAAATACTTGACAAGTTATGCAAGAAAAATCCTATCTACAAGAAAAAAAAAAGAAAATCAGAGAAAGGCAACACAATGCAAGCAAATATCAATAGAGATCATGAAAATGTTACGTTGTGGTCCATATTTCATATCCCTCTCTCTGGGTGTATATGGTTTTCTTCAGTGAACAATTGGAACTGGTTTGAGACAATTCTTTGTTGCAGAGAGCCATGTACATCAGAATTGATCATCATGTAATACTGCTGTGTTATTGCTGTGTATGATGATCTCCTGGTTCTGCTCGTTTCACTCAGCATCAGTTCATGCAAGTCTCTCCAGGCCTCTCTGAAATCATCCTGCTGGTCGTTTCTTACAGAACAATAATATTCCATAACATTCATATACCATAATTTCTTCAGCCACTCTCCAATTGATGGGCATCCTTTCAATTTCCAGTTTCTAGCCACTACAAAAAGGGCTGCCACAAACATTCTTGCACATGTGGGTCCCTTTCCCTCCTCTAAGATCGCTTTGGGATATAGGCCCAGTAGAAACACTGCTGGGTCAGAGGGTATGCACAGTTTGAGAGCTTTTTGAGCATAGCTCCAAATTACTCTCCAGAATGGTTGGATCCATTCACAGTTCCACCAACAATGTATTAGTGTCCTAGTTTTCCCACATCCCCTCCAACATTCATCGTTATCTTTTCCTGTCATTTTAGCCAATCTGACAGGTGTGTAGTGGTACCTCAGAGTTGTCTTCATTTGCATTTCTCTGATCAATAGTGATTTGGAGCAACTTTTCATATGACTAGAGATGGTTTGAATTTCATTATCTGAAAATTGTCTGTTCATATCCCTTGACCACTTATGTATTGAGGAGTGGCTTGAATTCTTATATGTATGAGACAATTCTCTATATATTTTAGAAATGAAAAGGCCTCATTTCTAAACTACATAGAGAATTGACTCAAATTTATAAGAATTCAAGTCATTCTCCAATTGATAAATTGGAAAAGAATATAGAGACAACTCTGAGGTACCTGCATACCTCTCAGATTGGCTAAGATGACAGGAAAAGTTAATGATGAATTTGGAGAGGAGGTGGGAAAACTGGGACATCATTAATACATTATTGATGGAGTTGTGAATTGATCAAATTATTCTAGAAGGAATTTGGAACTATGCCCAAAGGGCTATCAAAATGTGCATATCCTTTGATCCAGCAGTCTCACTCCTGCGCCTGTATCCAAAAGAGATCATAAAAAGGGAAAAGGACCCACATGTGCAAAAATATTTGTAGCAGCCCTTTTTGTAGTCACAAGAAACTGGAAAGTGAGTGGATGCCCATCAGCTGGGGAATATCTGAATAAGTTATGGAATATGATGAATGTTAGGAGAATATTATTGTTCTATAAGAAATGATCACCAGGATGATTTCAGAGAGGCCTGGAGAGAATTACATAAACTGATGCTGAGTGAAGTGAGTAGAACCAGGAAAAAACTATACACAGCAATAGCAAGATACAATGATCAATTCTGATTGACATGGCTCTTTTCAATAGTGAGGCAATTCAGACCAATTTCAATGATCTTGTGATGAAGAGAACCATCTGCACCCAGATATAGGTCTGTGGGGTCTGAGTGTGGATCACAACATAGTATTTTTACCTTTTTATTATTGTTTGCTTGCATTTTGTTTTCTTTCTGTCTTTTTATCTGATTTTTCTTGTGCAGCATGATAATTATGGAAATATGTATAGAAGAGTTGCATGTGTTTAAAATATATTGGATTACTTGCCATCTAGGGGAAAGGGTGGGAGGAAGAGAGGGAAAATTTTAGAAGACAAGGTTTTGCAAGGGTGAGTGTTAAAATTTTTCTATGTATATGTTTTGAAAATAAAAAGTTTTAATAAAAAATGTAAAAAATGAGAAATTTATCTTACCCAATAGAGAAGTAGGAAGAGAAAGGGAAAAAATGGAGGGTCTGGATAGGGAGAGCAGAAACACTAGGAGAAAGGGATAAGAAAAAGGAAAAGGAATTATAGAAGGGAAAACAGGTTGAGGGAGGGGTTAGACAGGGTGAAAAGAAAGAAAAAATTATATACAGAAGAGAAAATAAGATGGAGGGAATACACAGCTAGTAATAATAACTGAGTATGAATGGAATAAGCTCTCCACAAAACAGAAGTGGATAGCAGAACAGATTAAAAACCAGGATGTTACAAAAACACATCCAAAGCAGAAAGATACACAAAGAGTAAAGGTAAAAGGCTGCTGCAGAATATATTATGCTTCATACAAAGCAAAAAGAAAAAAAAAAGCAGGGGTAGCAAGCAATTCTGATCTCAGACAAAGCAAAAGCAAAATTGATCTAATTAAAAGAGATAAGGAAGGAAGCTACATCTTGTTAAAGGATACCATAGACCATGGAGTGGTATCATTACCAAATATATATGCACCAAGTGGCACAGCAACCAAATTCTTAGAAAAGAAGTTAAGCCAGTTACAGTAAGAAATAGACAGCAAAATTATTCTAGTGGGGAACCTCAATTTCTCCCTCTCATAATTAGATAAATCTAATTGCAAAATAAGAAAGAAATTATGGAGGTTAATAGAATCTTTAAAAACTTAGATATGATTGCTATACCTCTGAAGAATTTTTTTTTTTTTTGCTGAGGCAATTGGGGTTAAGTGACTTGCCCAGTATCACACAGCTAAGTAAGGTTATTAAATGTCTGAGGCCAGATCTGAACGCAGGTTCTCACTTCAGAGCTGGTGCTCTATCCACTGCACCTAGCTGCCCCATCTGAAGAAAGTTGAATAGAAATAGAAAATAATTTACCTTGTTTTTCAGTGGTACATGGCTTGAATTAAAGATATGACCCTGTATTGGGTTATAATAATCCCCACAATGAAATACAGAAAGGTAGAAATTCTTTTTAGATCATGATGCAATAAAAATTATATACAATAAAGGTCCAGAGAAAGATGGATTAAAAACCTGTTGGTAATTAAATAATCTAATTTCAAAGAATGAGTGGGTCAAACAACAAATCATAAAAAAATCAATAATTTCATCCTGAAGAATAACAATAATGAAACAACATATCAAAACTTGCAGGATGCAGCTGAAGCAGTTCTTAGGAAAAAAAAATCTTACACCTCTAATTACTTACAGAAAGAAAATAGAGAAAAAGGAGATCAATGAATTGGGCATGCATACACTAAAAAATTTTAAAAGAAGAAATTAAAAACCTCCAATTAAATACCAAATTAGAAATTCTGAAAATCAAAGGAGAGATTAATGAAATTGAAAATAAGAAAACTTTGAACTAATTAATAAAACTGAGTTAGTTTCATGGCAGAAAAAAACCAAAAAAAAAATAGATAAACCTTTGATTAATTTGATTTAAAAAAGAAAAGAAAAAAACACTTACCAACATCAGAAATGAAAAAAGAGAGGAAGAAATTAAAGCACTAATTAGGAGCTATTTTGCCCAACTGTATGTCAACAAATCTGACAATATAAATAAAATAGATGAATATTTACAATATAAATTGCCCAGATTACTGGGAGAGGAAATAAAATATTTCATTAACTTATTTTATAAAAAGAAATTGAACAATTCATCAATGAACTCCCTAAGAGAAAATATTCAGAGCCAGATGTGAATTTATTAGTGAATTCCACATAACCTTTAAAGAACAATTAATTACAATAATTTATAAACTATTTGGAAAACTAGGCAAAAAAGGAGTCCTACCAAATTCCTCCTATGACACAAATATGGTGCTGATACCTAAACCAAGAAACAGAGAAATAAAATTATAAGCCAACTTCCCTAATGAATATTAATGTAAAAACTTTATTTTTTATTTTAAAAATTATTTATATTTGTTTTTAAAACTTTTGAGTTCCAGATTCTTTCCCTTATCTCAACTCCAGACCTCATTAAGAAACTACATGACAAATTATATAAAAAATTACCATAAATGTCATGTCATAAAAGAAAACATAGAATTCCCACCCTAATAAAAAATCCTCAAGAAAAAGAGGAGAGAGACAGAGACAGAGCCAGACACAGAGATACAGAGACAGAAACAGAGAGACAAAAGAGAGACAAAGAGAGAGAGATGGAGAGATGAATAGAGGGAGAGAGGGGGAGAGAGAAAGAGAGGGAGAGGGGAGGAAGGGAGGGAAAGAGGGAGGAAAGGAAAGAGGAAGGGGAAAATGCTTCAATCTGTATTTAAACAACCAGTTTTTTCTCTGCGTATAGATAGAATTTTTCATTATAAATCCTCCAGAATAGTCATGGATCATTTTAATGCTGAAAATAGTAAAGTCATTTACAGCTGGTCATCCCAGAACATTGCTTTTATTTTGTATACAGTACACTTCACTTTGCTTGAGTTCTTGGAGGACTTTCCAGTTTTTTCTGAGAGCATCCTGCTCATCATTTCCCATAAAAAATAATATTCCATTACAATCACATACCACAGCCATTACTCAATTAATGGGCATCTCCCTCAATTTCATTTTTTTTTTGGAGAGGAGAGAGCTGATGCAAAAAATTAAATAAAATATTAGAATTTAGAAAATATTAGAAATATTAGAAAGAGATTACAAATTATTAGCAGGATAATATACTATGACTAAGTAGGATTTATCCAAGAATGCAGGATTGGTTCAATATAAGAAAATCTATTGTCATGATTGGCCACATAGTAACAAAACTAACGAAATCATATGATAATCTCAATAGATGCAGACAAAGCATTTGACAAAATACAACCTTAGAGTATAGGAATAAATGGAGTTTTCCTTAAAATGATAAGTATTATCTATTTAAATTATCAGCAAGCATTTTTTTTTGTAATGGAAAGAAGCTAGAAGCTTTCCCAATAAGATAAGGAGTGAAACAAGCTTGCCCATAATCATCACTATTATTTAATATTGTATTAGAAACATTGATTTTAGCAATAAGAAGAGCAAAAGAAATTAATGAAATTTAAGTAGGCAATAAGGAGATAAAACTATCACTCTTTGCAGATGATATAATAATATACTTAGAGATTCTAGAGAATCAACCAAAAACCTACTTGAAATAGTTAACAACTTTAGTAAAGTTTCAGGATATAAAATAGACCCATACAAATCACCAGCATTTACATATATATATATATATATATATATATATATATCTATAACCAGTAGCAAGAGAGAAGAGAAATTCCATTTAAAATAACTGTAGACAATATAAAATATTTAGTTCTCTAAAAAGTTTTCTAAAAAACCCAGGTACTATATGAACACAACTGCAAAACACTTTTCACACAAATAAGGTCAGATCTAAATAACTGAAAAAAATATTAATTGCTTATGGATAGGTCAAGCTAATATACTAAAAGTGGCAATTCTTTCTATTTTTTTTTTCTTTTAGTCTAATTTTTTAGTTTCTTTTTATAAAAAACAATGAAACAAAACAAAAGAAAATATTATCATGTGTCCAGCAGAACATCAGGGAGGATTCAAAATATATACAAATGCCAATTTAAGAAAGTGTATATATATATATATATATATATATATATGTACATATATATATATGTACATATATATACATATATATACATATATATGTACATATATATACATATATATGTCTCTGTGTGTGTATGTGTGTGTGTATATATGTACAAGAAATTATATTCATTAATGTCCTTCTTTATTTCCTTATAAATTGTTCTTTTGTTGAACACCTTACTTACTTTATTCTTTTTCTCCTTTCCTTCTCCCCCAAACAGACTATAGTTAAGAAAGGATATATATATATATATATATATATATATATATATACACATACATAGACACACACACCTATCTCCCTTTCATCCTCCTCAGCAGTTCCAAATAAACTACAGTTAAGAAAAGATATATATGTATGTGTGTGTGTGTAGATAGACATATATACACACACTTACACACACATATCTCATATACACACATCTTTCCTATCCTTGCTGACTCATTAAATTTTGCTCCATAACTTGACTTACTATTACTTAACCTCCTCTGACCCAGAGATCTCTCCCTTGTCTTCTTTCCTCACTCTTTGCTTCTCCATCCACCTATCCCTTCCTCCTTATTTCTTCTAGATTTTAGAGGGTGCTATACCCTTTTTGGTATATATGTAGTGTTGACTATTAAACCCATTCCCAATGTGAATAGGTTTTCAGAATTACAAACCCTCCTCTTTCCTTTAATACCACTATATCTATCCTTCCTCTGCACTTTATTTGTATAACATGGTTACTATTTTAACCTTAACTCTTCCAATCTTTGTTTGGAGATAAATTATTGTTGATATGAATCTTAAACCTTAAACCTAAACATATATATATATATATATATATATATATATATATATGTAATATATATGTAACATTTGTATGGCAAATACTGTTTTTACCTTAACTCTGCCCCAATCTTTCTTTTGAGCTTTCATATTCTTGATGTCAATCATAAATATATGATATGAATTTCCCATGTAAAAAAATAAATAATTTATCCATGTTGAGTTCCTTGAAATTTATCTTCAAGTTCCCTGAATATCCACTTTTTCTTGTTTAATGTTACAGAAAACTTTGCTGGACATGATATTTTTGGCCACAAGCCTAGTTCTTTTGCTTGTCTGTAGATATGATTCCAAGATTTGCAGTCTTTTATCTTTTATAGCTGATAAGTCTTGTACAATTTTAATTGTAGATCCAGAATATTTGAATTGTGTTTTCTTGTTTCTTGAAAAATTTTCTCTTTGATCTGGGGTTTCAAAATTTGACAACAATATTCCTATGTGTTTTCCACAAAGGATCTCTGAGGTGATGATTGGTGGATTTTTTCTATTTCTACTTTCCCCTCATGTTCTATTACTCCAGATCAATTTTCTAGGATTATTTCCTGCTTTATTGTGTCAAGGTTCTCTTTTTGGTTGCAACTTTCTGTAGTCCAATTATTCTTATATTTTCTCTTAACCTGTTCTCCAAATCTGTGGTTTTTCTTATGAGATGTTTCACATTCTCTTCATTTTTTTCATTCTTTATGATTGTTTTGTTATTTCTTGGTCTCTCATACTTTCACTGGCATCCTCTTGCCCGATTCTAATTTTCTACAAGTTATTTTCATCTTTGAGATGCTATACCCCTTTTTCTAATTGGTTAACTTTTTTCATAATCTGTTTTTTCTTGGATGGTTTTAATTTTTTTCTTTAGTTTTTTCCTCAGTGTCTCTCATTTTATTTTTGAATTCTTTTTTGAGTTTTTCTATAAATTCTCTCTGGGAGGGAGCCATTTCATTTTATTCTTTAGGGTAGAAACTTTTTTTTTTTACTGAAGTGTTCCTTTCTGAAGAGGAATCCCAGTCTTCTCTATTCTCATATTATTTTTCAATGTGGGTTCTTGTTAGTGTAAGCACTTCTAATAGTAGGGTGGGAGGATGGTGCTTCAAGATTCCCTTCACACTGACCAGGAACCTCAAACCAAGAGCCCCACCTTCCTACAAGTGCCCACTGCCAAGAGTGGCTCTGCCCCTCTGCTTCTGCACTCACCAGGTACCAGTTCCTTCTCTGGCAGAGCTCAGTCTCAGCAGCACAGCTGGGCCTGTT
The DNA here is from genome assembly GCA_023553655.1 of Myrmecobius fasciatus. NCBI lineage: Eukaryota > Metazoa > Chordata > Mammalia > Dasyuromorphia > Myrmecobiidae > Myrmecobius > Myrmecobius fasciatus. The sequence continues at coordinate 60,122 of JAJPUD010002089.1, forward strand.
GTTCCCAATCAGCCAAATTTCCTTTTGTCTTCCTGGCCTCAAACCCTAACTTCCCAAAACAGAGAGGTAAAAGTCTTTGGTTCCTGCTGAGGCTCCACTCACAACCAGATAGGTGGAGGGGTGCTCAATTGGAGTTTCTGCAAAGCTAGCCTGGAAGTGTTTGCACTTCAGACAGGCTAATCCAGCCCAGGGACTTTCTTCAGATCTTGTCAGACTGTATCAGGAGAACCCTTGTTCAGTACCAAGTCTTCTTGATTTTTCACCAGTCTATGTTTTCCCTGACAAGATCTGAAGAAAGTCCCTGGGCTGGATTAGCCTGTCTTCTCTTTTAACTCCTTGTTCCAGCTACCCTAGATAGATAAATGTTGTCATAATCAAACTAATTTTGCCAAAATATAAGTAATATGAATACACATTTATGCTTATATGTATATATTTTCAAGTTTATATATTCAGTCATAGGGTGCATTATTATTCAGATACTAATTGAGTTGGAAAGGAAGGCAAATCTTCAATCTCTATGGACTAAACATAGCATAATATTCTTGACTTTCTAGCATGGTCAAAGCTACTTCTTTGTCCTTAACCATGCAATCTCTAGCCCAAGCAGATTTTGTAACAATAGGCAATATTATATAGCATTTAGAGTGTAGCAAAGTGCTATACATACATTATCTCTCTCAACAAATGTACTACAGGGAGTATTATCATTTCTATTTGGGAACATGGCAACAGATTCACAAATTTACCCATGATCATTCTTCAAGTTACACTTTCTTATCTCAAAGTCTAGCATTTTATCAACTATACTCCAGCTTCAATTGTAGACAACTCATTTCTATGGTGCACAGTCAGTGGTATGTCTTTAAATGGTTAACAACTAGATCTCTGAGAGGAAAACATTTGTCCCATGTACATTTTTAGGTTTAATCTTCATTATTATCATTTTTAAGGCAGCTAGGTGGACCATAGGCCATAGAATGACAGATCTGGAAATAGGAAGACATCTTTAAAAGTTCAAATCTGGCTTCAGACACCAACTAGCTGTATGACCCTAGGCAAGTCACTTAACTGTTTGCCTCAATTTCCTTATTTGTAAAATGAACTGGAAAAGGAAATGATAAACTATTTTGATATCTTTACCAAGAAAACCCTAAAGGGTCATAAAGAGTTGGTCACAACCAAACAACAGCAAAACTTGTCATTTTCTCTATCATTTCCTCAAATCTAGACAATCAACCAAACAACAAATTAAGTCCTGTTATGGAGCAATTGGCAAGTTTCTAGGTCTAAATGCTGGCACTAGAAATTTAACAAGCAGGCATAATCTGTTTCTAGCATATCATTATACATAACTATCCAAGCTTCCTAATTCCTAGATTGCTAGAGCCCAGTTGGAAAAAGGGTGGAAGGAGGGAAATTGAGTGATGTTGAGGACTTGACAGGATTTGGTACTTTTGCATAATATTTATGTTTCATAGGTGATTAAGACCAAAAAACTTCCATAAGTAACTTTGATCACAAACCAGGAGGGAATGTATGTTTAGTAGAAAAGGTAAGTTGAATATTAGCTTTACTCCTTTACATTTGGCCTATTAATTTTACAGCATATGGGAAAAGCCCTAATTGTCCACTGTGGTTAAAATTATGGTATTTCAGCCTGTTTCCCTAGACAATCCCAAGATAAAAATCTTATAAATCTTATTAGCTTTTTATTTTCAGAATATATGCACAATTTTTAACAATCACCTTTGCAAAACATTGTGTTCCAAATTTTTTCTCCCTCCCCCTCATCTTTTCCACTAGACAGCAAGTAATCCAATATATATGCCGAACATGTGCAGTTCTATACATATTTCCACAATTATCATGCTGCACAAGAAAAATCATATCAAAAAGTAAAACAATGAGAAAGAAAACAAAATGCAAGCCAACAACAAGAAGAGTGAAAATAATATTTTGTGATCCACACTCATAGCCCATAGTCTTCTCTCTGAATGCAAATGGCTCTCTCTATTACAAGACCATTGGAACTGGCCAGAATCTCCTCATTCTTAAAAAGAGCCATGTCCATCAGAATTGATCATTACATAATCTTGTTGTTGTTGTGTACAATGTTCTCTTGGGTCTCATCACTTCACTTAGCATCAGTTTATGCAAGTCACTCCATTCCTCCCTGAACTCACTGTGCTGATCATTTCTTATAGAAAAATAATATTCTATAACATTGATATACCATAACTTATTCAGCTATCGTATGATCTCTTTGGAATATAGGCCCAGTAGAGACACTGTTGGATCAAAGGGTATTTACAGTTTGATAGCCTTTTGGGCATAGTTTCATATTGCTCTCCAGCAAATATATATATATATATATATGAAATAAAATAAAATTTATCTCTTTTACATTTCATAATGTACTACAGTTCTTTTGCCACAAATTCCTTCCTTCTCCACAGATCTGAGAGGTAGACTATCCTTTTTTCTTCTAATTTGCTTATGTGTAAATCATGAGCCCATTTCAACCTTATTTTGGTATAGGGTATTGTCAATGCCTAGTTTCTACCATACTATTTTCTAATTTTCCCAGCAATTTTTGACAAATAGTGAGTTCTTATCCCAGAAGCTGAGGTTTTTGGGTTTATCAAACACTAGATTAATATAGTCATTGACTATTATGTCCTGTGAACCTAACTTATTCCACTGATCAACTATTCTTTTTCTTAACCAGTGTTAAAATTGTTTTGATACCATAATATAATAATGTTTGATAATATAACTAGGTCACCTTCATTTGCATTTTTTCATTAATTCCCTTGAAATTCTTGACCTTTTGTTCTTCCACATGAACTTTGTTACTATTTTTCCTAGCTCTGCCAAGTAATTCTTGCAGTTTGATTGGTATGGCACTGTATAAGTAGATTAACTTAGGTCGAATTCTCATTTTATTGTATTAGCTTGGCCAACCCATGAGCACTGAATAATCTTCCAACTGTTTAGATTTCCAATTGTTTACTTCTGATTCTATTTGTGTGGAAAGTGTTTTGTAATTGTGTTCATATGGTTCCTGACTTTGTCTTGGCAGGTAAGCTCCCAAATATTTTATATTATGTACAGTAATTTTAAATAGAATTTCTCTCTATATTTCTTGCTGCTAGATCTTGTTGGTAAGATATAGAAATAGTGATGATTTCTGTGGATTTATTTTGTATCCTGCAACTTTGCTAAAATTGTTAATTTTTTCTAGTAGTTTTTTTTAATTGATTCTCTAGAATTCTCTAAGTATACCATCATATCATCTGCAAAGAGTGATGATTTGATTTACTCATTACTTATTCTAATTCCTTTAATTTGTGTTTCTTCTTTTATTGCTAAAGCTAATATTTCTAATACAATATTGAATAGTAATGGCGATAGTGGGCAACCTTGTTTCACCCCTGATTTTATTGGGAATGCTTCTAGTTTATCCCCATTATATATGATGCTTGCTGATGGTTTTAAATAGATGCTACTGATCATTTTAAGGAAAACTTCATTTATTCCCAGGCTATCTAGTGTTTTAATAGAAATGGATGTTGTATTTTGTCAAATGCTTTTTCTGCATTTATTGAGATAATCAAATGCTTTTTATTAATTTGGTTATTGATGTAGCCAATTATGCTAATAGTTTTCTTAATATTGAACCAGCCCTGCATTCCTAATATAAATCCTACTTGGTCATGTTGTGCTATCCTGGGGATAACTTGCTGTAATCGCTTTGCTAATATTTTATTTAAGATATTTTGCATCAATATTCATTAAGGAATTTGTTCTATAATTTTCTCTCTCTGTTTTGAATCTATCAGTACCACATCTAAGTCACAAAAAAAGAATCTGATTCTTTTTCCTGACTCCTTTCCCTATTTTTCTAAATAGTTTGCAGAATATTGGAATTAATTGTTTTTTAAATGTTTGATAAAATTCACTGTAAATCCATATGGCCCTAGAGGTTTTTTCCTAGGGAGTTGATTAGTAGCTTGTTCAATTTCTTTTTTTCCAAAATGGGACTATTTCAGTAATTTATATTTCCTCCTCTGTTACTCTGTACAATCTATATTTTTGCAAATATACATCAATTTCACTTAGATGATCAAGTGTATCGGCATACAGTTGGGTAAAATAGCTCCTAATTATTGCTCTAATTTTCTCTTCATTGATGGAAAGTTCACTCTTTTCATTTTTGATACTAGCAATTTGATTTCCTTCTTTGTTTTATCCAATTCAATTGACTAAAGGTTTATCTATTTTGTTGGTTTTTCATAAAACCAACTGTTAGTTTGGTTTACTAGTTCAATAATTGTATTACTTTCAATTTCATTAATTCCCCTTTTATTTTCAGAATTTCAAATTTGATATTTAATTGGGGGGGTTAATTTGTTCTTTTTCTAGTTTTTTTTATTTGCATGCTCAATTCCTTGATCTTTTCTTTCTCTATTTTATGCAAGTAAGCATCTAGAGATATAAAATTTCCCCTAAAAAGTGCTTTGGCCATATCCCATAAATTTTGGTATGTTGTCTCATTATTGTCCTTCTCCTGGATGAAATTGTCAATTGTGTCTATGATTTGTTGTTTCACTCACTCTTTCTTTAGGATTAGATTATTTACTTTTTAATTGATTTTTGCTCTATTTTTCTCTGGCCTTTTATTACATGGAATTTTGCATATTGATCTGAAAAAGATGCATTTACTATTTCAACCTTGCTACACTTGATTTTGAGGTTTTTAATGCTCTAATACATGGTCAATTTTTGTGTAGGTTCCATGCACCATTGAGAAAAAAAGTATATTCCTTTCTGTCCCCATGCAATTTTCTCCAAAGGTCTAGTATATCTAACTTTTCTAAAATTATATTTACCTCCTTAATATCTTTCTTATTTATTTTTTTGGTTTGATTTGTCTAGTTCTGATAGAGCAAGATTGAGATCCTCCACTAGTACAATTTTACTATCTATTTATTCTTGCAGTTCTCTTAATTTATCCTCTAGGAATATGGATGCACTTGGTGCATATATGTTTATTATTGGTATTACTTCCTTGTCTATGGTACTCTTTAGCAAAATGTAGTTTCCCTCCTTAGCGCTTTTAATTAGATCATTTTTTTGCTTTTGCTTGATCTGAGATGAAAATCCCCTGTTGCAATGAATGTTTATCTTTTTCTCTGAAAAATAATGCTTAATTTTGCTAGATAGTTGAATTTTGGCTGCAGTCCAAACTCCTTTGCCCTCCCGAATATCATATTCTAGGCCCTTCAATCCTTTAAAGTAGAAGCTACTAGGTGCAGGGTAATCCTGATTGTAACTCCTCAATATTTGAATTGTTTCTTTCTAGCTGCCTATTATAGATTTTCTCCTTTATCTGATAATTCTAAAATTCAGCTACAACATTTTTTGGAGTTTTTGTTTTGGGATCTCTATCAGGAGGTGATGCCTATTTTACCCTCTGGTTCTAGCACATCAGGTCAGTTTTCCTTGATGATTTCTTGAAAGATGTTGTCTAGGCTATTTTTTTCATTGTGGTTTTTAGGTAATCAAATAATTTTTAAATGGCTTTTCCTGAATCTTTTTTCTAGGTCAGTTGGTTTTTCAATAAGGCATTTTACGTTTTCTTTTATTTTCTTTTTGGGGGGTTTGTTTGACTGATTCTTGATATCTCATCAAGTAATTCACTTCCATTTGTTCATTTCTAATTTTAGATAGCTTTTTTACATCCTTTTGCTAATATGGCCAATTGAACTTTTAAATGACTTGTACTGTTCATTGAATTTTTTTCCATTTCATCAATTCTGTTTTTCAAAGTAATTGTTTTCTTTTTCCATTTTGCCAAATCTTTTTAAGGACTGATTTTCTTCAGACAATTTCTAGTTTCCTTTTCCAAAGCTCTCATATTCTTTCCCCATTTTTCTTTGAACTATCTTTTAAGATTCTTTTTGAATTCTTCCAAGAGGGCTTTGTGAATTGGAAAACAACTCCTGTCACTCTTTGAGCCTTCATCTGGAGATGTTTTGCCTTTAATGTCCTCAGAGTTTGAAGTCTACTCTTCCCTGTCTCCATAATCTATGGTCAGAGCTCTTTTAGATTTTCTTTTTGGTTCATTTTTAAAGATTGAGGTCTGTTCTTGGGGCAAAGGGGAGATTGTCCCAAACTTCTTCTACAGGTGACAGCAGCTTCATTCTGCCCTGGAGCCAGTGCTGCCAGCTTCCTTCCCATGCTGAATGAGTGTGGCCAAGTACCACTTGTTATGTTCAGGGGCTCACTATTCACCTTTGATAGTTGCATTGGAGACCTCACAGCCAGTCTGCTGATCCACAGGCTTCTGAACTGGGACAGAATAGCTAATGCTGTTATATTTGGCTAAGAGTCTCTCAGTAGATTCCCCAGTACTTGTAGGTCTCTCTGCCCTGAGTCTCCCTATGCTGAGCTGCACCTGTACTGGAGAGCCTTCCACCTGCCTAATTGAGACTGACTTTTCTTGAAGTTCTTCCAAATTTTCTTCTGCTGGAAATTTGTTATACTCCAAATATTTGTGTGTTCTATCACTCCAAAATCTGTTCAGAGACTTGATTTGGTGTTGATTCTGGGAGAAGCCAGGAAGAGCTCCCCCAAAGACCAATATCTTGGCTCCACCCTCCTCAAGGTAAACTCTAATGGGATTGGGAAAGACCAGTTGAATCTAATTTAGTTAGTGGTCACAAACACAGACTTTTATGGCTGAAAATCAGTGGGATGCTAATAGGGCTAGGCTGAAAACAATACCTAGTTTTATGCAAAGGTTGGTATGAGAATAGTCTATTTGCTCTTTTCTGTGGATTTGCTGCCTTTCTGAGTAGAGAATGGCAGGGAAGGAGAGGTGAAGGAATAATTTTCTGGTGTTGGAGTCCCATAAAGAACAGTAGCTTTTAGTCAATAGTACAGTGAGAAGAACTTGGGCTTTGCAACCAGTCTGGACTCTAACCCAAGCTTTACCATTTATATTTCTGTGATCTTGGGTAAGTCACTTGATGGTATTGGGCCTTGGTTTTCCTCATTTATAAAATGAATGGGGGAATTAGACTTAAGACTTCCATTTCTAAACCTAATACCTTATCCATAGTGGTAAAGTGAAGATAGTGCTGGATTCAAATTCTAGCTCTACTATTCTTTATTTGTGTGACCTTGTTGTGGTTGTTGAGTTGCTTCACAGATGTCTGATTCTTTCTGAGTTTTCTTGGCAAAGATACTGGAATGGTTTGGCATTTCCTTCTTCATCTCATTTTACAGATGAGAAAACTGAGGCAAACAAATTAAGTAATTTGTCCAGAGTCACACAGATTGTCAGTGGCTGAGGCCAGATTTGAATTCATGAACATGTCTTCCTTGCTTCAGGCCCAATACTCTATCCACTGCACCACCTGTATGACATTAGGCATGTCACTTAACTTCCAGAGGCCTTAATTCCTTCATTCAAGCCCCTTAAGTATAAAATAAGAGAATAAGATTAAATGGCTTTTACATTCTCTTCAGAATTTAAATTCCATTATTGTACCACTACTTTCTAAATCCTGTACATTCCCTTTTCTGGATCTCTAAAACAAAATTGGAACAGGATATTAACTATGGAAGTCAAGGTGTCAGATGGGAGGAAAGCAATTCTCCCAAACCTCACTTGATTCAGACACAGGAAAATTAAATGGGGAGAAATGCCTTCCCATGGAAGATGTGGGGAGAGAAGGGAATACTTCTTTTAGAAAGGAGACCCCCAGGCCTAAGTCAGGAAAACCTTATTTCAAATTCAATTTGCCCTACATACATAACTGTGTGCAGTAGGGCAGAAAGTTATGGAAGGGGTAAACAAAGGCAGCCCTGGAGAGCAGGTATCCTATCTCCTGGATGCTAATTTCACACTTTTAGAACAGGTAGAGTCCAGGTGCTTCAACTGTTACTCCCATCTTGCAATTAATTAATGCAATGTAATGTAGAACACCATTAGGTGGTGTTCTATAATGGGATTCCTATCATTGTCCCACACAGTGATTTGACATAGTGAAAAGAGGATTGAAGGAAGACTTTGGAATCATTGACAATTCCTTCATCTGCAATATGGGCATTTGCACTAGTTTTTTTTCAAACCTTGAATGTTTTCCTTCTTTATCACACTTTCCTGCTTTCCTTACTTCCTTCAAGTCTCAATTAAAATTCTACCTTCTGTAAAAAGTTTTTCCCAGTCCCTTAACTATTCTTCTCTCCATGATTATCTCCTATTTATCCTGAATATAGATTATTTGTGCAAAGTTATTTGCTTTTCCCTTTGTTTGGTAAGTAATTGGCATTAAATAACTTTCCCAGGGTCACACAGATAGTTCGTGTCTGAGGCAAGATTTGAATTCATGTCCTCCTGCTTCCAAGGTAGATTGATCTATCTATTGTACCACCTAGCTTTCTCTTGTAGTTGTTTGTAAATAGTTTCCCTTATTAGACTATGACCTCCATAAGAAAAGAGATTATCTCTTTATATGCTCATTAGATAAGTGTATTTGCTCTCTTCTTAAATAAATGCTTATTAACAACTGCTTGTTGACTGACTGATGGATTGCAAAAGGAAGGGGTTGGATTTGATGACTTTTAATGCAGTTCTAAATCTATGACCTTAGGAAAGTCTCCTGGAACAAATCAGTTTTCTTTGAAGCCATTAGGAAACTCGGTTGAGGTCAGTGATGGCTCATGGGGTGAGAATAAGACATTAAATTTTTGTCTGTGATATCTCAGGCATAAATTAAACTTTTAGTTTAAATTAAACTTTTAGTAGTTCAGATCTATCCTACTTCAGAGTGAAAATCAAAGAGTCTGGTAACTTGAAAATAATAACAGTGCAAAACTTGCTCTAAAGCTCACAAATCCCATTCCTTACAAAAGCACTAGAAGATGTAGCACAAGTATTAGCTCCATTATACAGGTGAGGAAACTGAAGTTCAAAGAAACTAAGTGACATCTATAATCACAAAGTAAGAATTATAACAAAAATTTGAATCCTAGAATTTCTGATAGTAAATACAATGCTTTTTCTATTTTACTAAGGAAAGAGGAAAACAATGGGAAAAACAACCTCTGATGTAATACTATTGATTATTCTATATCTATTACCTACATGGGGCTGCCAGGTAGTGCCATAATGCATAGAGCTTTGGGTCTGGAATCAGGAAGACTCGTTTTTTATAAGATCAAATCCAATCTCAGATGCTTCCTAGCTATGTGACACTGGACAAGTCACTTAACCTCATTTGCTTCAGTTTCTTCATCTGTAAAAATGAGCTCAAGAAGGAAATGATAAAACACTCCAGTATCATTACCAAGAAAACCCTGAAAAGGGGGTTATGAAGAGCCAGATGTGACTTAAAAACCACTAAACAACAGCTACAAAATCTACCTGTGTGTCTCATGGGTAAATGCATATTTCTTTTTTTTTTAAGATTTTATCTTTTTTTAAAAGTCATTATTTATTTTTAACATTCTTTAATTTTAAAATTTTGAGTTCCATATTCTTTTCTTCCCTTCCACACCTCCCCCCATCACTGAGAAGACAAACAATGTATCAATTACACATGTGAAATAATGCTGCATATTAACTATATCACAAAACAAAGCCAAAAAAAGGAAGCAATAAAATTATACTTCAATTTTTACTCAAATTGCATCAGTTTTCTGTCTGGACTCCATTTTTCATCATGAGTCCTTGGTCAGTGTCTTGGATCATTGTATTGATTACAGTAGCCAAGCCTTTCATAATTGATCATCATAGCACCATTGCTATTACTGTGCACAATGCTGTCCCAGTTCTTCTCACTTAACTTTGCAGCAGTTTATTTAGGTTTTGCCAAGTTTTTCTGAAACCAGCCCCCTCACCATCTCTTATAGCATAATAGTACTCCATCACATTCATATGCCATAATTTGATTAGTCATTTCCCAGGAACAGATATCTTTTCAGGAATTGGAATTCCTGGACACATAAGAAAGATCCATAATTAGGAATTCTACTAGCTAATACCTCTTCTAGCTAAGATAAAGTTTTTTGTGGATTTTTCCTGTACATAAATCAGCCAGCCCTTTGCCAAAAGAAAGCGGCACATGAGCAAATAGACAGAAGGTTAAGATGGCGGGGGAGTGGGAAGAGAGAAGAGATTCAACCTAAAACAAGCAAGTATACTACATGCATAGATAGATAGATAGATAGATAGATAGATAGATAGATAGATAGATAGATAGATAGAGATAACTAGAGCATGACTATTAATGCTAAAATAGATACTGCCTCTTCTCAAAGGGGTATCATGGGGTAGTGGAGAGAATGCTGGATTTGATGTTAAAAAGACCTAAATTCACATCCTGCCTCAGATACTGTGTCAAAAATGAAGTCATCTAACCTACCCAAACTTAAGTTGTTTTTTTAATCTGTAAAATGGGGCTATTATCAGCTCCACCTATATTAACATATGCCTTATAACATTGTGAGATTCTCATTTAAATCTCACAATCTTATAAGGCATATATTAATATAGATGGAGCTGATATATATATATATATATATTATGTATATATTATATGTCATATAATATAGAGAGAGTTTAGCAAGCCTCAAAGTGCTGTATAAATGTAAACTATCATCAGTCTTGTTTATTAAGGAATTTTATGAGTGTGAGTAGATAATAGATGACTGCGAGACTGAGGCAGGCTTCTGCAGATGTTCATTTCATTTCAGTCAGTCCAACTCTGTGGCCCTATCTAGGATTTTCTTGGCAAAGATATTGGAATGCTTTGCCATTTTATAGATGAGAAAACTGAGGCATACAGGGTTAAGTGACCTGCCCAAGGTGACGCAGCTAATAAATATCTGAGGATGGATTCAAACTCAAGACTTCCTGACTCCAGACCTGACACTCTACACACTGCATCTCCTAGATGTTCTAATTCGTCTTCCATCGTGTGTGTGTGTGTGTGTGTGTGTGTGTGTGTGTGTATTTGAACATTATTGAATCTAAATTATTCTCAGTTTATCTGTAAAATAAGAGATTTGAATTAAATAACCTCTGACATCCCTTCTTGCACTAAATTTATCATCCTATTTAACTATGTACAATACACACAAAATAAGTTTAGGCTTGCAGCTGGCATGATTGAGAGCCTCTGGGAAAAATAGCCTTGACTCTTGAATGTCAAATAAAGTTTGACAAAGATTCTTTGTTGTAATCAGAAACAATCAGGCTTTGTGTTTTGAAAAACTATAATTTTATCGATCAAAGATGTTTCACATGTATACAGATTAGAGATAGTCCTATAAAGTCATTCATCCATTTCTTTCCCCTGCCCCATGTGTCCAACAATACCTCCTGCATAGCAAGCATTTATTAAGTGTCGGTCTGAATGAAGAAAATGAAAGTCACCAACTTGAATGTGATTATGTAGTTCTCATTGTTCAGATATAGTTTTTAAGGCTCAAGCTGAATGTGAAGAATATTCAGGGAGGGAAGTTTGGATTGGGAAATTGGGAATGATGTCTCACAACCTGAGGCAGACTCCTAACACAGATGGAGTAACAGATACCATCTGTCTTCTTCTGCTCCGGTTATTTTGCTTTCTTTTTTAATTAATTGTTTTTAATGAATGAAAATCCCTTCTATCTCTCCCCTATCCCATTGAGAAAGAAAAAAAAAATAGCATTCCCTATTACAAATGCATATAGTCAAGCAAAACAAGTTTCCATATTGACCATGTCCATAAAAATATATTTCTCTATTTGAATAGAATTCATCACCTATCAAAAGATGGATAGTATGTTTCATCAGAAGTACTCTAAATTCAGGGTGTGTAATTTTTTTGATGTGAATTCCTAAATCTTTTAAAATTGCTTTTCTCTATAATATTTTTGTTATTATTTAAATTGTTCTCTGTATCCTTCTCACTTTTCTCTGTGTTGGTTCATACAAGTCTTCCTGAATACAAGTTCATACAAGTTTTTCTGAAACCACTTTTAAACCATTTCTCAAAGCACAATAGTATTCCATCCTATTAATATAATTTATTCAGTCATTCTCTAATTGAAGCACTACTCCTAATTCTTTTCCACAACTAAAAGGAATGCTATAAATAGTTTTGTACAACCTTAGAGTTTGATGTGCTTAGAACTAATCCCTCCCTTAATCTACATTCCCTCTTATCTTTCCCCTTGTCTTTTTTCTCTACTGTTTTCCTATGGTGTGAAATATATTTTTATATCCAACTCTATATGTGTGTATGCATGTGTGTGCATGTGTGTGTGTATTCTTTCCTTTTTTAATCCATCAAATGAAAGTGAGGTTCAAGAAGGGATGTACTAGAGTCAGATCATGCCTTAAGGGAGTTAATTGATAAATTTTCAGCATGAGCATTTACAACACAAAAATTGACAAGCACTATAAATCAGAGTTTGAGTTATTCTTTTATTGTTTATCTAGACTTAAGAAGATAATGGAAATAATATTAATACAGATTAAAGTTTAAAATGTAATGCACCTTTTTTTTCAGGGAGCTGTGTGTTAAACATTTATCAGCATACCCCAGGGTTCAAATGTCACTTTTTCTTGAGTATACTTTCTTGTTTGTATAGAACTGTATTTGTGTATCCCAGTTATGTGATCCTACATCTTTCCTCTCCCTTTTCCTCCCTTAGAATAATTTTCTCCTCATTTTACATTCTTCTTTTATGAAATAAATAAAATTACTCCTAAACCCTCTAGCTAATTAGTCTTCCTCTATTATCTCTGATGACAATACAGATCTGTGGGGACAAATGTATCATCTCCCCATGTTAGAATTCAATCAATTTATCCTTGTTTAGTCCCTTATGATTATTTTTTTTACTATTTGATATATGATTGCCCTTATGTTTATTTACTATGCCATGTTACCCTTGATTTCGGTATTTTTATTTCAAAGCTTTTATGCAATTCTGATTTTTTCATTATTAAATATCATTTTTTCACCTATGGAATTATATTCAGGTTTTCTGAATAAATTACTCTTGGTTGTAGCCTTTGTCTCCTGTAATATTTTCCTAGCTCTCTGCTCCTTTATGGTAATGATTAATGAATCATGTCCAATCTTGACTATGTGTGACATGTATGATCAGTATATGAATTATTTCTTTCTAGGTTTTTGCAAAACTTTTTCATTGATCTGAAAACTCTGAATTTTGGCTAAAATTCTCCTGGAAATCTTCATGTAGTGTTTCTTTGAGGAAGTTACTAGTGGATACTTTCTTTTTCTACTTTTCTCTATAAATCTAAGAGATTCTTTTATGATTATTTGAAATTTGATATCTAGGCTTTTTTTGGTCATGGCTTTCAGATAGTCCTAGCATTCTTAAATTATGCCTACCTGATATGTTTTCCAGGTCAATTCTTGTGTGTTATGATAGATTACATTTTCTTTTTTTCCCATTATTTTTATTTTGTTTTAAGATTTCTTATTGTCTTATGAAGTCATCATATTCTAATTTTTGAAGAATTTGTGGCTCAAACAAGTTTTGTACCACTTATGCCAAGTTATTAATTCCATTTCCAATTGTTTTTCTATGATTTGCATTTCTCTTTTTTTAAAAATTCCTCTAACATTTCCATTTCACTTATAAAACCATCATAAACCTCAAAAAAGAAACTTTTGCTTCATTTCTTGTAGAAATTCTAGCTGATCTTGTGTCTATGTTTTTCTTTGAAGCCTTGCTCGTAAATGTTTTGCAGTGATTCACATGTTTTTGGTTTGTGTCTGTAATTATTCTTTATGGTAGAATTATTTTTGTTCACATGCTTGTTTGTTTGTTCACTCATATTGCAGTCTGTTTCCTGACTTCAGACTTTGTGTTAAAGCTAAACCCTAAGAACTTGTGGAGAAAATGTTTCGGCTCAATTTATGTCCTCTGTTATTTACGCCTGCTGTTGCTTTCTTGGTGGTGTTGAATGTTGTGCTATTCTAGGATCTCAGAGTGAGCTCAGGCTAGAAACCAGCAGTCTATGAGTGCTCTAAAAGTGATCTGATCATTGGCAATACCTGAGTCTATCCTTCTAGTCTTAATTCCTAAACCTGCTGGCCTGATTTTGAGTCTCCCTAGTTGAAGTTTTAGAGACTGCTGATAGACTTATCTACTATCAATCAAATGAAAAGTTTTGCTGTTTCAGAGTGATATAATTGAAATCTCCTTTTGGACTGTGTTTTCTTCCCTGTTCTTTAGCTGGAGGATTCAGATTGAGCTATAAGCAGAATCCCATTTATTCCTAGGGTCGGAGCTACAAAGCTATTGCTTCTTTCTGGACTTGCTCCTTGCTCAGAACTTCAGAATACAGCCAAGGTCCTTGGGCTATTCCTCTTCTGTAGATCCCCTTCTCATTAAACCTGGATCTATGACATAGATTAAGGTGGTGTTGTAGTGAGCAACACGGTTACCACTTGTTATCTATTCCTGCACCCTGCACAAGATAAAGACCTACTCAATATGGGACCTTTTCTTCCTCTTAGGAAAATGTGTGGAATATTCCACATGGTCATTTCTGGCTAGCCTGTCTCCCCAGTGTCTGCAAACTTCTCTATGTCTTAATACCAACCAGAGCTGGGGAAATGATTCATTATGATTTTTTTCTTGAATTTCCAATCAAAAAAGCTCAGTTTGACACATTTTCTAGATTTGTATGGAGGAGCTATAAGGTAGTGTTTGGCTATTCTTTCTGTTTCTTTGCCATCTTGGCTCTGTTCCCCACCAAGTCACTTTTCTTTGAAGAAAAAGGATCACTAGGGCAGAAAATCTATGAATAGTACAAATGGAATACTCTACTAAAACAGACTATGGCACCATTAGTTGATCAGTGTTTTATTCTCATTACAGAGTCAAAAGATTTCATGGTTAAAAAGCATGAAGAATTCAAATGCTAAGGTAGGCATGCTCTGCATCCCTCCAGAGAATACACAATACAGAAATCACTAGTAGGGTTTCCAGCCCCTTTCCCCCCAAGTGTTAAAGACTTAGTCTTTAGTTTTACTTACTTATCATACTTAGAAGAAAGACTATTTAAAGAGTGACTTTTAATTTGAAAAACGGAGCCCTAGAAAATATGTCATCAGGTACATCTTTCTGCCCATTAGACACTAGAAAATGATACAAAGAGCCCTGGAGTTTGGTTTAAACACCAGCTTCCCTACTTATTTGCCTTTTGACTCTGGACAAGCTATTTTGCCTCTTTGGGCCTCAGTTTCTCCATCTGTAAAATGCTTACACCTTCCTACCTCATAGTTTTATTGTAAAAGAGGTTATTTGCAAACCTTAAAGAGATGGAGGTGACTGTGATGTACATGGTAGAAAGAACATTAGATCTGACATGAAAGAACTGGGATTACATTCTGAATCTTCCTCCTTCCTAGCCATTATGCTCTTGTTCTTGTCACTGTAAGTTCTTAGCACTTAATAAGCACCTACTATGTGCTAAACAAATATTATCTCATTTTATCTTCACATCAACACTGAGAGATAGGTACTATTATTATCCCCATTTTACAACTGAGGAAACTGAGGCAAACAGATTAACTAATGCAGGGTCACATTACTAGTAATAACATCTAACATTTATATAGCCATGTGACAATTACTATGCTAAGCACTTTGTAAATATTATGCTGTTTGAATCGTACAACAATCTTGGGAGGCAGGTGTTGTTATTATCACCATTTTACAGGTGAGGAAACCAGGCAGAGATAAAGTGACTTGCCCAGGATCATATAACCATTAAGTGGCTGAATTTGAATTCAGATCTTTCTGACTCTAGGCACAGTGCTCCATCCACTTGTGTTTCCTAGCTGCTTCCAGCAGATCCTGGAATCATGTGATATATACTCTCAAATCCTGACTCTGCTACTGTTTGCTATGTGAACCTTGGCAATTCATTTTATCCAGGCCAACTATTTCCTATTTAAAGGTGAGGGGTGAAATATACTTAATATACTCTAATATACCTTCTAGGTCTAAATCCTAAGATATCAAAGAATAGAAGAAGATAAATTTTATAAATTGGGCAGTTAAATTTGAGAGTAAACTTGACCACTCACAGAATCAGAAAAACCTGGGTTCAAGTTCTGTCCTTGTTATATATTTGTTGTTTGATCCAGAACAAATCATTTAAACATATAGTGCTCCAGGGGATTTCTTAAGATTATAAATTGCAAAAAATTTGCTTATCAACATTGGTGTCTTACTAGGGAATTCCCTATGCCAATGAAATTATAGGTCAGATTTTTAAAAGTAAGGCTCCATAGGAGTGGAAGTAGGGATATGTAGTAGAAATAGTGCTGAATTTGGAATCAGGATCAGAGTATTAATCTGAGCTCTGATACTACTTTTGTGACCTGGAACAAATTACCGAGCATTCCTAGGCTGCAGCTCCTCATCTGTAAAATGAAAGGATCAGATCAGAGCACCTTTAAGGACTCTTTTAGCTTAAAAAAAAAAAAAGTCTAAAAGATCCAGCTCCTGTCAAGGACACAAAGGCATCAATCAATGGAAGACTAGGCTAAAGGAATTCTAGTCCTTCAAAAATAGATTGTAAATTCAGTTTTTTAATCCCCTGACAATCTAGGAAAATCCTCTTTGTTAGACTGAGCTCTGATTTATAAATTTGGACTTTCCCTCATTTGTTTTGTCCTTATGCATTTCCTAGTAATAACCTAGACATGCAAATCCTTGGAAAATTAAAAAAAAAGTTTTGGCAGAGCAGAAAGTTCCTTACTCTGGGAACCCAGGCTCTATCAGCCCTGGCACAGATGAGCTTGTATGACAAGGGACAAGGTTAGTCCATTCCAGCCTACTCACATGAAGGCAACTTTAGCTTTCTCTTTTTTTCCCCGTGTATCAGTGTCTTGAAGAGGTTGTATAGGGGAGTGTCTTTATCAGCCTTCCATCTCAGAACCAGGTTAGATTGGAAATCTGTATCTAGAAGGACTTCTAATATAATACAATCCAATTATTGTATAGATGCAGAATTAGATCCATAAAAGTTAGGTGACTGGGCCAAGGTCATACAAGTAGTAAGCATCCAAGGTAAGATTTGAACCCAAATAGTCTGATTATTTCCACTGTGACATTTTGCCTCCTTGTAGTCATGCTTAGCCCAGAGTCAAAGAGAGATGAAAAGACAGAGACAGAAATAAGAAAGAGAGAAACAGAAGTTCCCCAAAATTAAAATGATTTTCATACTTTTTTCATGAATTAAATCAAGTCTGCGAAAGGCAATCTAATAGAATGTCATTGGCATGAGGTTTGATGAGCTGAAGAACAAGGGCAAGATCATTTTTTAAAAATTTATGAAATAATACAATAACAGTAGAATTTTTAAAGAAAAAAGATGATTGCACATGAAACTGTACATCTATTATGTGCAACTTGCTATTCCTTTTAAATATATAATAAAATTGTCATGTAACTTTCATTTTTCCCCCATTTTTTCTTCCCTCCTTTCCCCTCACCTTAGAGATGACATCCATTAGACACAAATACATATGTGTGTGTGTTTGTGTGTGTAAAATCATTCTATGCATACTTCTATTTATAGGTTCATTCTCTGGATGCAGATAGTATCTTCCTTCATAGGTCCTTTACAGTTAATTTGAGTATTTCTTGATATGGATCAGATAGCCCCAAGTGGTTGCCTTAATGTTTGTATCCCAGCCATATACTGAAGGGCTGAGCATAAATTCTGTCAGTATAACTGATCACAACATATAGCTGAATGTATGAGATATAGCAGAAAGAGGAGGGTGTTTGTAATCTTAAAACCTGGGCTCTAATCTTTCCTCTTTCAGTTAAATAGTCTAAGCTGGGGAAAATCTTTTAATTTCTAAGAGCTTCTTTATTTGTGTCACCCACTTCTAAATCCTATGGGTCTTCTCCTTCCTCTTCTTCTTTACTTTCTTCTTTTTTCTTTTCTTCTTCTCTATCCTCTTTCTCCCTCTCCTCCTCCTCTTCCCCCACTTTTTTTTTATTTCCTCATCCCCTTCCTCCTCCTTCTCCCCCTCTTCTTCTTCTTTTCTTGCTCCCCTTCTTCCTAATACTCGTCTTCTTCCTTCTCCTCCTTTTTCTTCTTTCTCTTCCCCTACACTGTACCTGTTTCCATCCTATCTCTATATTGGGATATTTGTTATTAAGGTTGTTGTTCAGTTATTTTTCTCAATCATGTCCACCTCTTCATGACCCTTTTGGGGGGATTTTCTTAGCAAAGATACTGGAGTATTTTGCCATTTCCTTCTCCAAAGGAGGTAAACAGAGTTGAGTGACTTGTCAAGGGTCACACTGCTAGGAAATTCTGAGACTGGATTTGAATTTATGGAAGATGAGTCTTTCTGACTCCGGGTCCAGCACTCTATGCATTGTAGTGCATCCTGAAATATAATGAAATTATACAAAAACAGCTAGTTTTAGAGTGAAAAGTTACAAGCTTGATTCCTGGCTTTAGCACTTCAAAATAAGTTCTTTTATTTCATGGAGGGAAACAGGGAATAAGGGAAAAAATGAAGGAAAGGAAACATTCTGAGAAGCTTATTGGAAGAGAACTAAATTCTGCAGTGGTTTGAGCCATTATCCTCCACCATTATTTTTAGCTTCTTCTTGACTTGAGAGAAAACCTCTCTAAGATGTGTAGTTGCTCTCTTCTGCCCTCTATGAAAAGAGGAAAAAAATGAAGAAAAACAAGTTTTTCATTTGTTTTGCTATAAAAGATGCTTGTAAATTATTGGATGATGCAGAAACCTTTTGTGTGGTGTGCTAACTAAACTGGTCTGCATTGTCAAGAGCCCAACTTGAGATGCTTTGCATTTTTCTGGCTTAAGGAAGTTGCTTTGCACAAAAATAACATTTCTAGAGCCCCACTAAGGAAGATTCTGCAAAAAGCTTTCCACTGGGTCATCAGTTTGAGAGTAAAAGAAGAATTAATTTATGTAGCAAGACAGCAGGAAGGCCCATGAAAGAAACAGGTAAAAGAAAAATCATTTTGTATGGTACAAATTGTTCTTGAAGAGATCAAAGACATCAAGAACTATAATTTATGGGACACTAATACATTGTTGATGAAGTTATGAAATGATTCAACCCATTCTGGAGAGCAATTTGGAACTATGCCCAAAGGACTATCAAACTGTGCATGACCTTTGATCCAGTAATGTCTCTGCTGGGACTGTATCAGTTGGGAAATGGCTAAATAACTTATGACATATGAATGCTATGGAATATTATTGCTCTATAAGAAACAATCAACAGGATGATTTCAGAATGTCCTGGAGAAACTTAACTGACACAGCAATCAATGACTACAATAATCTAATATCTGGAAAAACCCCAAAACTCCAGCTTCTGGAATAAAAACTCACTATTTCACAAAAATTGCTGAGAACACCAGAAAACAACATGACAATAACTTGGCATAGACCTACATCTCATACTTCATTCCAAAATAAGGTCAAAGTGGATGCATGATTTAGGCATAAAGGTGATACTATAAGCAAACTAGAAGAGCAAGGGATAGTTTGCCTATCAGATCTTAGGAGAAGGGAGGAATTTATGGCCAAAGAAGTGCTGGGGAACTTTATGACATGTAAAATGGACAACTTTGATTATGTTAATTTAAAAAGGTTTTCCATAAACAAAAGTCACACAAACAAGATCAAGTGGGAAGCACAAATTTGGGGAAAAAATGTTACAGCCAGTGTTACTGATAAAGGCCTCATTTCTAAAATATATAAAGAACTGTGTCAAATTTATAAGAATACAAATCATTCCCCAAATGATAAACAGTCAAAGAATAAGAACAGCCTTCTATAGTCATATGAAAAAGTGCTCTATTTTTCATTACAAAAATGCAGATTAAAACAACTCTGAGTTACCATCTCGGACCTCTCAGATTGGCTAAGATGATAGGAAAAAATGATAAATGTTGGAGGGATGTGGGAAAACTGGAACACTAATGCATTGTTGGTGGAGTTGTGAAATAGTCTAACCATTCTGGAAAGCCATTTGAAACCATGCCCAAATGACTATAAAACTTTGATTCAGTAGTGTTACTACTGGGTCTGTATCCCAAGGAAATCATAAAATAAGGAAAAGGAACCTACATGTGCAAAAATGTTTGTTGCAGCTCTTTTTGTGGTGGCAAAGAATTGGAAAATGAGTAGATGTCCATTAACTAGGAAATGGCTGAATAAGTTATGGTATATGAAAGTAATGGAATATTATTGTTCTTTAAAAATGATGAACAAGCTGATTTTAGAAAGGTCTGGAAAGATTTACATAAACTGATGCTGAGCAAACAGGCAGAAGCAGAAATACATTGTTCACAGTTACAGAAAGATTGTGCAGTGATCAACTATGCAAGATTTGACTCTTTTTGGAGGATCGGTAATCCAAGGCAATCTCAATAAACTCTGGATAGAAAATACTATTTTCGGGGGCGGAGCCAAGATGGCGAACTGCGGACAGCTTTCTCTGTGAACTCCCTCCGACATTCCCTCAAATCCAGACAAAGTAAGCCTTAAAACTGGTTGCTGAGTGAGGTCCTCGCCAAGCATTTGGACTACAACGCACTTCTATAAAAGATCTACCTTGAAAGAACTCCGGAGAAGGTTAGCCTCAGGGGAAATCGGCCTCTGGTCGTGATCGGACTCCAGCCGGGGCGGAAGTCAGGGCTGCGATAGAGGGGCGGATTTTGGGCACCCAGGAAGCCCCTGGGAGATGCCTGGGCCACTTTGCTCTGCTTGCGGGCAGGTGCTCTGACAGATCTGCCTTTGGAAGGGGGTGGATTGAGAAAAGCTGAAAACGTGGTCCTGGTGCAAATCTAGCCCGACCAGCCTCAGACCGGAAGTCAACTCGGCAAACTGCCCCAGGGCAAATATAAATTGTTGCAGTTTTCTCGGCTTTTGACCAATATCCCAACTTTAAATCATGAGCAAGAAGCAGAAGAGAGCTCTCACCATAGAAAGCTTTTACGGAGAAAAAATAGAACAGTCCCCAGATCCTGACATTATGAAAACAATCCCAGATGAAGCCACAAAGGCAGACTTAAGTTGGTCTCCCTTTCAGAAGGCTTACCTGGATGATTGCATTAAGAATCTCAAAAGAGAGCTAGAAGAAGAATGGGGAAATAAATTGAGATCAGGGCAACAGAAATATCAAAAACTGGAAAATAGGACTGGTGAATTGGAAAAAGAAAACAGTTCACTGAAAAACAAAATTGGTGAATTGGAAAAAATCACCAATTCACTGGAAAATAAAAATGGTGAACTGAAAAACAAAATTGGTGAATTGGAAAAAGACAACAATTCACTGAAAAACAAAATTGGTGAATTGGAAAAAGACAACAATTCACTGAAAAA
>JAJPUD010002089.1:86564-100115 GCA_023553655.1 Myrmecobius fasciatus
AACTGTGAATGTGAACGGGATGAACTCTCCCATAAAACAGAAGCGGGTAGCAGACTGGATTAAAAGCCAGAATCCTACAATATGTTGTTTACAAGAAACACATCTAAAACATAGAGATACATACAGAGTGAAGGTAAAGGGCTGGAACAGAATCTTCTATGCTTCAGGTGAACAAAGAAAAGCAGGGGTAGCAATCCTTATCTCGGATCAAGTAAAAACAAAAATAGATCTAATTAAAAGAGATAAGGAAGGAAACTACATTTTACTAAAGGGTTCCATAGACAATGAAGCAGTATCAATACTTAACATATATGCACCAAGTGGTATAGCATCCAAATTCCTAGAGGAGAAGTTAAGAGAGATGCAAGGAGAAATAGACAGTAATACTATACTAGTGGGAGATCTCAACCTTGCTCTCTCAGAATTAGATAAATCAAATTCCAAAATAAATAAGAAAGAAGTTAGGGAGGTTAACAAAAGGCTAGAAAAGTTAGGTATGATAGATCTCTGGAGGAAATTGAATGGTGATAGAAGGGAGTATACTTTTTTCTCAGGGGTTCATGGAACTTATACAAAAATTGATCATGTGTTAGGGCATAAAAACCTCAAAATCAATTGCAGAAAAGCAGAAATAGTAAATGCATCCTTCTCAGATCATGATGCAATAAAACTCACATGTAATATAAGGCCAGGAGAAAATAGGCCACAAGTTATTTGGAAATTAAATAATCTAATCCTGAAGAACGAATGGGTGAAAGAGCAAATTATAGACACAATCGAAAATTTCATCCAGGAGAATGACAACAATGAGACAACATACCAAAATTTGTGGGACTCGGCTAAAGCGGTTATAAGGGGTAATTTTATATCTCTAGATGCTTACTTGCGTAAAACAGAGAAGGAGAAGATTAATGAACTGGGCTTACAATTAAAAAAGCTAGAAAAAGACCAAATTACAAACCCTCAATTAAATACCAAATTGGAAATTCTGAAAATTAAAGGGGAGATCAATAAAATTGAAAATAAGAAAACTATTGAATTAATAAATAAAAGTAAGAGTTGGTTTTATGAAAAAACCAACAAAATAGATAAGCCTTTAGTTAATTTGATTAGAAAAAGAAAAGAGGAAAATCAAATTATTAGTCTCAAAAATGATAAGGGAGAACTTTCCTCCAATGAAGAGGAAATTAGAGTAATAATTAGGAGTTTCTTTGCCCAACTTTATGCCAATAAATTTGAGAATGTAAATGAAATGGAGGAGTATCTACAAAAATATAGATTGCCCAGATTAACAGAAGAGGAAATAAATTATTTAAATAGCCCTATTTCAGAAAAAGAAATAGAACAAGCTATTAATCAACTCCCTAAGAAAAAATCTCCAGGACCAGATGGATTTACATGTGAATTTTACCAAACATTCAAGGAACAATTAATCCCAATACTATATAAACTATTCGAAAAAATAGGGAAAGAAGGTGTACTACCAAATTCCTTCTATGACACAGATATGGTGCTGATAGCTAAACCAGGTAGGGAGAAAACTGAGAAAGAAAACTATAGACCCATTTCCCTAATGAATATTGATGCAAAAATTTTAAATAAGATTTTAGCAACAAGATTACAGAAAGTCATCCCCAGGATAATACATCATGACCAAGTAGGATTTATACCAGGAATGCAGGGCTGGTTCAATATTAGGAAAACTATTAGCATAATCAATTATATTAATAACCAAATTAATAAAAACCATATGATTATCTCCATAGATGCAGAAAAAGCCTTTGATAAAATCCAACACCCATTCCTATTAAAAACACTGGAGAGTATAGGAATAAATGGGCTTTTCCTTAAAATGATAAGTAGTATCTACTTAAAACCTTCAGCAAGCATCATATGTAATGGAGTCAAACTAGAACCATTCCCAATAAGATCAGGAGTGAAACAAGGCTGCCCACTGTCACCATTACTATTTAATATTGTATTAGAAATGTTAGCTTTAGCAATAAGAGAAGAAAAAGAGATAAAAGGAATCAGAGTAGGTAGTGAAGAAACCAAATTATCACTCTTTGCAGATGACATGATGGTATACTTAGAGAATCCTAGAGACTCAACTAAAAAACTACTAGAAACAATTCACACCTTTAGCAAAGTGGCAGGATACAAAATAAATCCACATAAATCATCAGCATTTTTATATATTACCAATAAAGTTCAGCAGCAAGAGATACAAAAAGAAATTCCATTCAAAATAACTGTTGATAGTATAAAATATTTGGGAATTTATCTGCCAAGGGATAGTCAGGAACTATATGAACTATATTACAAAACACTTTCCACACAAATCAAATCAGACCTAGTCAATTGGAAAAACTGAAAATGCTCATGGGTAGGACGAGCGAATATAATAAAAATGACAATACTACCCAAACTAATTTACTTATTTAGTGCCATACCAATCAAACTCCCAAGAAATTATCTTACAGATCTAGAAAAAATAGTAGCAAAGTTCATTTGGAAAAACAAAAGGTCTAGAATTTCAAGGGGATTAATGAAAAAAAAGGCTGAAGATGGTGGACTTGCTGTACCAGATCTAAAACTATATTATAAAGCAGCGGTCATCAAAACCATTTGGTACTGGCTAAGAAATAGAGTAGTCGATCAGTGGAATAGGATAGAATCACAAGACAAACTAGGCAATAACTATAGCAATTTGGTTTTTGATAAACCCAAAGACCCCAGCTTTTGGGATAAGTATTCACTATTTGACAAAAACTGCTGGGAAAACTGGAAACTACTGTGGAAGAAATTAGGGCTTGACCCACATCTAACACCACATACCAAGATAAGATCTAAATGGGTTCATGATCTGGATATAAAGAGTGATTTTGTAAACAAGTTAGAGGAACATAATATAGTTTACCTCTCGGACCTGTGGAGATGGAATAAATTTATGTCCAAAGAAGAACTGGAACTTTTAATTGAAAACCAGATAGATAACTTTGACTATATTAAGTTAAAAAGTTTTTGTACAAACAAAATCAATGCAGACAAGATTAGGAGGGAGCAATAAATTGGGAAATCATCTTTACATTTAAGGGTTCTGATAAAGGTCTCATCTCTAAAATATATAGAGAATTGTCTCATATTTATAAAAATTCAAGCCATTCTCCAATCAATAAATGGTCAAAGGATATGAACAGACAATTTTCAGAGGATGAAATTAAAACTATTTATAGTCATATGAAAAGGTGCTCCAAATCACTATTGATCAGAGAAATGCAAATCAAGACAACCCTGAGATACCACTTCACACCTGTCAGATTGGCTAAAATGACAGGAAAAGTTAATGATGAATGTTGGAGGAGTTGTGGGAGGACTGGGACACTGATGCATTGTTGGTGGAGCTGTGAACGGATACAGCCATTCTGGAGAACAATTTGGAGCTATGCTCAAAAAGTTATCAAACTGTGCATACCCTTTGACCCAGCAGCATTTCTATTGGGCTTATATCCCAAAGAAATCATAAAGAAAGGAAAAGGCCCCACATGTGCAAGAATGTTTGTGGCAGCCCTTTTTGTAGTGGCTAGAAACTGGAAATTGAATAGATGCCCTTCAATTGGAGAATGGCTGAATAAATTATGGTATATGAATGTTATGGAATATTATTGTTCTGTAAGAAATGACCAGCAAGATGATTTCAGAGAGGCCTGGAGAGACTTACATGAACTGATGCTGAGTGAAATGAGCAGAACCAGGAGATCATTATACACAGCAACAACAGTACTATATGACGATCAATTCTGATGGACATGGCTCTCTTCAACAATGAAATGTTTCAAACCACCTCCAATTGTTCACTGAAGAAAGCCATATACACCCAGAGAGAGGGATGCGAAATGTGGACCACAACATAACATTCTCATACTCCTTGATTGATGTTTGCTTACATTGTGTTTCCTTTATCTGATATATCATTCGTGTAGATAAGATTTTTCTTGCACACCAATGATAAGTTTGGAAATATGTATACATATATTCTATTTGCCAATATTTTAACATAATTAACATGTAGTGGATGTCCTGCCATCTGGGGGAGGGGTGGGGAGTTGGGGGGAAGGGTTTGTAGCGGAAAGCTATGTAAGGGTTGTTGTGGAAGAATTACCCACACATATGTTATGCAAATAAAATAAAAATTTAAAAAAAAATAAATTAAAATAAATAAATTAAAAAAAAAGAAAATACTATTTTCATTCAGAGAGAGAACTATAGAGAATGAATATAAATGAACGCATGCTACATTCACTTTTTCTTTTCTTTTTCTTCTGTGTTTTTTCTCTCTTGGTTTTTTTCCTTTTGTTCTGATTTTTCTCTTTCAACATGATTCATAACGAAATGTGTATTAAAAAATTAATGTATATGTGTAACCAGAAAAAAAAAGAAAACACAAAAGAAAAATCATCAGGTAGTTAAGGAAAGAAGTGGGGCACTAGAATTTAAGAGGAATCAGATTTATTATTCTTGATCAGTAAGAAGAGAATACACTTGACATAAATTCAAGTGAAGAGCTACGATTGCCTCAAATATACCAAGCTAAATGTGGTATATATTTTATTTTTGACTCCCCTTTTGAACTGTGAATTGATTGGGTTTATAAGCCTGCATGGGCTACCCATCTCTATCATATTCTACATAAGGAGAAACTAGAATTATGGATTGCCAGAGCTAGAAGAAAATTTAATGATTGCTTAGTGAAACCACTTCATTTTACAAATATGACTGAACCATGGGATTAAGGGAGTAGCTTGCCCAGGGTCATATAGCAAATGATGGGAAACAGCCAGATGAAAGCTTGTCTCTTGCCTTTTGATGCAATGTTCTTTCCATTGCAGCATCTACAGTCTCTCTGGCTAGGAAGTGATGTTTCCATGTATCCTGTAGATGGTGAAGCCAAGCAAGCAGCTGGGCAAACATTTCCAGGACCTAGGAAGCCTGGCAGCTCCTCCTCATAGCCCTGATAGTGGCAAGATGTCTAGGGACTAATATTTATTCTGTGACAGCAGCTGGCAAATCATTCTCATCTGATCTGCCTGGCTGCCTCTTGGTGGAAATCAATAGCAGATTGAGACATTTTACTCCATCTATTAGCCACCATAAAAAATACCAAAGATGGTATTAAAATCTGGAGGAGAACAGGCTGGATGAGTATGGATGAGGAGAGTCAGAGTCACACAAATAATAGCCCAGCTCCTGCCTATTCCACATGGGGAGGAAGTGCCTCTAACTCAGATAGCTAATGAACATCTATTGAGCACCTAGTGTATATCCAGCCATTTGAAAGGCACTTTGTAAAATGAAAATGAAGACTCAGTGATTTCTTTCTAGAACTCAATTCAGATACATCCTGCAAAATAACAGAATTGGTCTCCCATAGTTCAATCCAACATGCATCATCACCAACATGCCTTTAAAGGCACTGTGGTGCTAAAGATACAAAGAGAAACACAAAACACAAATAAATGTGTGTGTGTGTGTGTGTGTGTGTGTGTGTGTGTGTGTGTGTGTATTGTCTTCCAGGAGTTTAAATTTTTGCTGGAGTGGATACAATATGTAAATAGATTTTTTTAAAAAAATTTTCAATCAAACTTGTAATTTCATTGCTGTAAAGAGTTCTAAGTGAGGAAACTATAGTTGCAAAAGAACAACTGTTCTGCAGGGTATTGTCATAGGCAATCATCTGGGATTCAGAGGTTAAATGCCTTGGCCAAGATCACACAGTCCATATGAGTCAGAGGCTGGATTTCATAAAATCACAGAATTAAAGCTAAATGAGACCTTAGAGACCATCCAACCCAACCCCTTCATTTTACAGATGAGGAACCTGAGGCCCAAAGAGATTAAATGTTTTGCTCCAAGCTATACCAGAAGTAGCAGAGTCAATATTTTAACATAGTTCTACTGACTCCTAATTAAGTGTCTGTACTGTGCCACACTGGCTAGATGAGGCTTCCTGGCTCTAAGGACTGTTTTCTATCCACCATGCAAGTCTGCCTCTTGAAACAGGTAAAAATATAATGGAAATTTGAGGAGGAAGCAGAAAGCTCCAACAACTGGGGGGAAAGAAGAGGGTCATCAAAAGTTTTGGGGTTTTTTTTGTTTGTTTGTTTATTTTGTTTTGTTTTACTCCAGGTGGCAAATGAAATGAGCCTTGAAGAAAGGTAAGGGTTCAAAGAGACAGAAATGAGAAACAAGTGCATTTCAGATTTGGTGAAGCCCCCTTCCCTTGACAAAGGAAGAAACTGAAACTTAGAAAGCTGAGTAATTTGCTTAAAGTCATTATGCTTGTAAATTCAAAAAGTAGAACCGTAATCCAGGTATTCAGACTCTAAACTCAGCCCACAGTTATAAGAGTAAAGCCCACTCCCAAAAACCTACATCTACTCCCATTCATGCCCTTATGTGTGTCCAACACCCTAGAAGCATAGACAGATGACTAGATAGATAAATGGAGAGACAGATAGGTATATTTTGTAATTGTTCAGTAGTTCAATTAAGTCCAACTCTTCATGAGAACCATATTGTCCATGAGGTTTTCTTGGCAAAAATACTAGATTGGTTTGCAAGGTAAAGTGTTTAAGTGACTTGCCCAGATCTACCCAGTGAGTAAGTATCTGAAGCTAGATTGTTCAGAACTCAGGTTCTGTGACTTTGGGCTCAATACTATACCCCAAAGCTTTTTAAATTATGGGTCACAACCCCATATGGGATCTCATAACTGAATGAAAAATTTGGCAACAATTAAACATTTCTGAACATAATGATCAAAAATTAATTCAAAATCAAACATGATGAATCCGACATTCTTCTAGAATGCTTGCCCACGTTGCATCAAATGTTACTTTACTGCAGCCTTAGTTCTGAACACACAATGTACAAACTTTGCACTGCATGTGCATGAACACTGCCAGTAACACCTTGGTTCAGATTCAAATGGGCTCTTGCCAAGGTCACACATGTAATAGATAGCTGAGACTGCATCAGAATTTGTTTTCCTAACTCCAGACCCAGCACTATAACCACTGAGCATCCTACCTGCTTCCTAGGCAGAAGTTAAGAGACTTGCCAATAGATAGACAGATAGAGAGATGACATTTATTAAGTACTTGCTTTGTATCTGGCTGAGTGCTCAGTTCTGAAAAAACAAATATAAACAAGCAAAATAGTCACTGCCCCCAGAGAGTTTATATTTTAATGAGGAAAGGCAACATATGAATGAGTAATAGAAAGGATAAGGTAGAAGGAAAAGAGAGGAAACCACGCAGGGCCCATGAATTCAGCAAGGAAGAGATAGAGTCCAAGCTGGAGTAGACTAAAGCATTACTGGCTTCCTTGCCAAAATCTAAGCGGGTTCTTATGTTTCATTGTCTTCTAGACCCTGGGCGGCTAAGGCATTATAGAAAAGCAAGCTGTTGGTCTTCCCCTACAGTCCTAACTCTGGTGTAGAGGTGTTCCTAGATGCTGAAAGACTGTGCTTATAATCCCAAGGTAGGAAGGCTTTGAATCCTTTCCTAGATCTATGGTCTATTCAAAGGTCAGTATTTCAGAGTTGAAATCATCACCAGAAGGTTAGGGTATAAACATAGAGCTGGAAGTGACCTTAATTCAACTATGAGGAAACTGAGGCACATAGAGGTTAGATAACTTGCCAAGCTCACTCAGGTTATTGGAGTAGGATTCCCAAATCCAGTATTGTTTGCAGTGTGAGACATTGTGGTGCCTCACAAAGGTGATCATCATG
Organism: Myrmecobius fasciatus; assembly: GCA_023553655.1. Lineage (NCBI taxonomy): Eukaryota > Metazoa > Chordata > Mammalia > Dasyuromorphia > Myrmecobiidae > Myrmecobius > Myrmecobius fasciatus. Next base: position 94,360 of record JAJPUD010002089.1, read on the forward strand.
GAAGATGAAAGGCATCTTGTCATAAAGGCTAGAGAGCCAGTCTTACAGTCTAGAAATCCTGGGTTTAAGTTTTGCTGCTGACCCATACTAGTTGTGTGTCCACACACAAATGTCAACCTCTCAGTGCATCCTAACAATGCTCTAAGAAGTTACATGTGAGCTCCCAAGCCACATCCTAGGAAGTTTCTCAAACCAGAATTCCTTGTAGTTATGACAGTAAATGCTGATTCCAAAAGATTGTTCAAACCTTAATGCATATTTGCCCCCTAAATGTTATCTTTCCTTTTTGATTGTAAGCTCCTTGAGGTCAAGAACTATTTTTAAAACATTTGTATCCTCACTGCTAAGAGGTACCTAAGTAACAGTGAATAGAACATTGAGCCTGGAGTCAGGAAGACCCAAATTCAAATCTAGCATCAGAAACTTACTAGCTATGCATAGGCAAGTTACTCATCTCTGTTTGCCTTAATCTACTGGAAAAGGAATTGACAAACCCATCTAACATCTTTGACAAGAAAATCCCATGGTTCGCATTTGTATGCTATGGTTAACTGACTCACAAAAAGCCAGACGGAATGACTTAATAACAATAACAACAATCCTCAGTGCTTAATATAGAGCCTGGTCCATGGTAATCAATTTTTATTTTATTTCATTTAAAAATTATCTAAGGCTAACTGGTCAAAAGATATAAACAGACAATTTTCAGCCTAAAATTAAAACCATTTCTAATCATATGAAAAAATACTCTAAATCACTATTGATTAGAGAAATGAAAATAAAGATAACTACTCTGAGGTACCACGCCACACCCCTTAGATTGGCCAAGATGACAGGAAAAGAAAATTATAAATGTTGGAGAGAATGTGGGAAAACCAGGACATTAATGCATTGTTAGTGGAATTGTAAAATGATCCAACCATTCTGGAGAACAATTTGAAACTATGCTCAAAGGGCTTTGATCCAGCAGTATCTCTACTGGGTCTTTATCTCAAAGAGACCATAAAAAAAGGGAAAAAGAACACATGTGCAAAAACTGTTTGTAGAAGCTATTTTTGTAGTGGCAAAGAACTGGAAAGTGAATGGATATTTATCAGTTGGTGAATGGCTGAATAAGTTATGGTATATAAAGTAATGAAATATTATACTTCCATAAGAAATGATGAGCAAGATGATTTCAGAAAATCCTGTAAGGACTTGCAAGAAGTAAGTGAAGTGAGCAGAACCAAGAGAACATTGTACATGGTAGCAATAAGATTATGTGATGATCAACTGTGATGGGCATGGCTCTTTTCAACAATTTAGTGATTCAAGGCAATTCCAATAGATTTTGGATGGAAAATGCCATCCCCATCTCAAGAGAGAACTATGGAGACTGAATCAGTCTCCATAGTTCTCTCTTGAGATGGGGATGGCAGTCTCCATAGCCCTCTCTTGAGATGGGGATGGCATTTTCCATCCAAAATCTATTGGAATTATGTTCTCAAATTTGTGTTATTTGTTTTCTTGGGTTTTTTTCCTTTCTCATGCTTTTTCCCCTTTTGATATGATTTTTTTGCACAACATGACAAATGTGAAAATATGTTTAAAAGATTTGCATATATTTAACCCATATCAGATTGCTTGCTGTCTTGGGGAAAAGGGAGGTAAGATTAGGAGGAATATATTTGGAAAACACATTTATGTATATTTGAAAAAATAAAATACTATTGAAAAAAAATTTGTCAAAAACACAGAGAGGTTTCTAGCTGTACCAGTATAATATAAATTAAATTAAATCACAATTATGATATAACCATTTGGTTTCTCATAGGACTAAGATTCTTGGTAGTCAAAGGAGCATAGTGGAAGATGGAAGCAGTCATAATCTTGACTAATAACCCCTATCCAGGAACCTAAGGTAATGTAAGGCTGGTATCTTCCTTCCAAAGGTTGACCTTTATGCTGAAAAAGACTCTACAACTGTAAGCACACAATTATTTTTACAAAAGTTTTATTAAAAGAAAGAACGCAAAACAGAAATTGTTGAATGAACTGTCATCCATCCCAAAGCTGTATAAAAATTCAAAGAACTGAATTAAGAATGAGGACTTCGCTGGTGGACCCTAAATTTTAACAGGATCTAAATTGGCTCCTTCTATTTCTCACACAAGTGGGTAGGATTCCTTAATATACCATTGCCATCTCTGAGATGGAGGAGGAAGAAGAGATAAGGGAAGGAGAGGAAGAAATAACTTTCTATAGTCCTTTTCTTATGAGTTTTCACCCTATTTATTTTATTTATCTTTTTGCTGAGACAATTGGGGTCACACAGCTAAAAAGTATTATGTGTCTGAGTCCACATTTGAATTCAGGTCTTCCTGACTTCAGGGCTGGTGCTCTATCCACTGTACCACCTAGCTGCCCCAATCACTCCATTTATTTCTGGAGCCATTCTCCTCTTTTCTTTCTCTTCTTCAGTTTTGCTAGTTACAAGCAGACCTCACTACCAAATAACTTTTATTTTCTCCAGTTACTCAGATAAGAGGAAGAAGGAGCAAATGTCCCTGTACTTGTTACAGTGTTACAAAAAAAAAATAATACTACTGTGTTTATTTTTCTTTTTTTTTTCGGACTAAACCTGATTATATTCCCCAGGAGGAAGCTGTGCATGATCTCAACAGGGCCAACCTCACCTCTCCTGCATTATAAGGTTTTTCAGCACAAGGTATTAAAGGGCTGCAGACTTCAGGAGGTTTGTGAGCTGAGTGGATTTGCCAAAGGCAAGGGTCAGGAAGAAATGGGAGCAACCTCCATACTATTTTGAGGATGCAAAATCAGAATGTGAGAAGCCAGATTGGTGCATTATGACAGGAAAAATACTAGGGGAAGACACAGATGGACCTACCTCATACATCCTGAAGCTTTTGTTCAATGACCTTTTTTTATTCTGAAACTGAAAGACAGACTCAGCAGAAGCTGTTTTGATTGTGAATCTGTAGCAACTTTCTCTGAATGAGCCTGGACCTTTTCCAGACTCTAATACTTTCATCCTTCTAGAGGTATTGATATACTGGGAATATTTTGACATTGGGCTGCCTTTTTCCCATTGGTAACTTCCTCCCCAGGGATCACCATTTGAGAAGGACCCCAGTCATGTTTTATCTCACTCTGAACTGAATACTTTCTAGACACCATCACCTCCTTTTGGACTCATGGACCCTACATAGATACACTCTTCTCCCTTAACCCCACATCTTCCATCACCTATTTATTTGTTGTCTTTTTGTATTAGAGTATAAAAGCTATGAGGATAGAGACTGTCTTGCTTATTTATATTAGTATCCCAAGAATTTAGTCTAGTGCCTGTCATATAGCAAGTAATAATGCCCTGAATCTGTATCTATGTATCTCTCTATCCATCTGTATGTCTATTTATCTGGCTATTTGTATATCTACCTACCTGTCTGTCTATGGATCCATCCATCCTTCCTTCCATCCTTCTACAGTGTTAGGTAAACCTCAGGGATTGAATAGAAAGCTGACTGATTTTTTTTCTTCAAAAGTATGGGAGTAGGTAGACACCCAGGCCCAGAACACCTGCTGCTTTAGTCAATCCCTTAACTTGAATTCTTTTAAAATTAAATGTTTTATAGACCAATTTCCCTAATGAATATAAGTGCAAAAATCTTAAGTAAAATATTAGCAAAATATTACAGAAAGTCATCCTCAGGAAATTACATTATGACCAAGTAGGATTTATACCAAGAAGACAGTGCTAGTTCAATATTAGGAAAACTATTAGCATAATTAACTATATCAATAACCAAGCCAACAAAAATCATATGATTATCTCAATAAATGCAGAAAAAGTATTTGATAAAATCCAACACTCATTCCTATTAAAAACTGAGAGTATAGGAATAAATGGATTTTTCTTTAAAGTGATCAGTAGCATCTATTTAAAACCATAGCAAGCATCATATGTAATAGGGATAAACTAGAAGTATTCCCCTACCCATAAACTCTTGACATTTTTCCACCTGAGTAGGTCTGACTTTATTTGTGAGAAAAGTGTTTTGTAGTTGTGTTCATATAGCTCTATATGAACACAACTACAAAACACTTTATGGGTAGGGGGCAGCTAGATGGCACAGTGGATAGAGCACCAGCCTTGCAGTCAAGGAAGACCTGAGTTCAAATCTTGTCTCAGACACTTAACATTTCCTAGCTATGTGATCTGGACAAGTCACAACCCCAATTGCCTCAGCAAAAATAAATAAATAAAAAATAAAAAAATAAGAGTTTATGTATGGGTAGGCCAAGCTAATACAATAAAAATGAAAATATTACCTAAATTAATCTACTTATTCAATGTCATACCAATCAAACTCCCAAGAAATTATTTTACAGATCTAGAAAAAATAATAAAAAAGTTCATCTGGAAATTTAGATAACCTAAGGTCAAGAATTTCAAGGGAATTAACGAAAAAAAAAATTAAAATGGAGGTGGTCTAGCTCTGCCAGACCTAAAACTCCATTACAAAGCAGTGATCATCAAAACCATTTGGTACTGGCTAAGAAATAGAGTAGTTGATCAGTGGAACAGTTTTGGTTCACAGGACAAAATAGTCGATGACAATAGTAATCTAATGTTCGACAAGCCCAATGGCCCCAGCTTTTGGGATAAAAAGTCACTATTTGAGAAAAACTGCTGGGAAAATTGGAAACTAGTATGACAAAAACTCAACATTGAGCAACACCTTACTCCGTACACCAAGATAAGGTCAAAATGGGTTTATGATTTAGACATAAAGAGTAATCTTATAAGAAAATTAGAAGAACATAGGAGAATTTTCCTTTCAGATCTGTGGAGAAAGAAGTAATTTGTGGCCAAAGAAGAACTGGAATTCATTATTGAACACAAAATAGATAATTTTGATTACATTAAGTTAAAAAGGTTTTGTATAAACAAAAGTAATGCAGACAAGATTAGAAGGGAAGCAATAAACTGGGAAAAGATTTTTACATTCAAAGGTTCTGATAAAGGCCTCATTTCTAAAATATATACAGAGAATTGACTCAAATTTATAAGAATTCAAAGCATTCTCCAATTGATAAATGGTCAAAGGATATGAATAGACAATTTTCAGATAATGAAATTAAAACTATTTCTAGTCATATGAAAAGATGCTCTAAATCACTATTGATCAGAGAAATGCAGATTAAGACAACTATGAGGTACCACTACACACCTGTCAGATTGGCTAAAATGACAGGAAAAGATAATGACGAATGTTGGAGGGGATGTGGGAAAACTGTGACACTAATACATTGTTGATGGAGTTGTGAAGTGATCCAACCATTCTGGAGAGCAGTTTGGAACAATGCCCAAAGGCCTATCAAACTGTGCATAGCCTTTGATCCAGCAGTGTTTGTGCTGGGCTTATATCCCAAAGAGATCTTAAAGAAGGGAAAGGGATCCACATGTTCAAGAATGTTTGTGAAAACCCTTTTTGTAGTGGCAAGAAACTGGAAACTGAATAGATGCCCATCAATTGGAGAGTGGCTGAATAAATTATGGTATATGAATGTTATTGAATATTATTGTTCTATAAGAATGTATCAGGGGCAGCTAGGTGGCGCAGTGGATAGAGCACCAGCCCTGAAGTCAGGAAGCCCTGAATTCAAATCTGCTCTCAGACATTTAACACTCCCTAGCTGTGTGACTCTGGGCAAGTCACTTAACCCCAATTGCCTCAGCAAAAAAAAAAAAA